>JAUZST010025005.1:0-31035 GCA_034779995.1 Parotocinclus haroldoi
TCAAGACCATTGCATTTTAAAATTTTATTTTTAAATTTTAACCATTAAAACATTTGAACCACAAGAGATATTGCATATCTGAGTTTGGCAATCAATTTCTGAGACAATTCTGGTCTACTTTGATATGCTACATGCTCAGATATGTCATTTTCCCTTTTGTTTCTGAACTGAAAGTGTGGGGTGTACCGTGGCTTTCGACTCGCCATGTAGATGAATATACAGTACATACAGTACAGTCATGTGCTAAAATAAAAAAGTTACTCAGTTCTTAATTGAAGCACATTTGGCAGCGATTATAGCCTCCAGTATTCTTGGGTATGATGCCACAATGTTTGCACACCTGCCATCCTGCCATTCTTCTGTGCAGATCCTCTCATTCTGCCTGGTTGGACGGGGACAGTTTTTAGACAGGTCTCAAGCTTCGATTGCGTTCCAGTCAGGGCCACTACTGTTTCGTCTTGGCTGCGTTGACACATCTCAAAGATGAACTAGAGGCCCCCAGTTAAATGAAGAGTGAGAGAGCTAAATTAAAAGTGTAATTTCCAAGAGTCTTTAACTTTTTTAAATGTTGTTTTTACTCATTGTGGTTTATTGCGGTCTTAAAATTGTGATAAATTGTAATAGGAAATACAAATCGATCTTTTCTCTCCAGACATTGTGGTCATAAACCACTGGTGACCCAATCAGTCATTCAATTCTGCGGTTCCATGATCGGAGGCAGGAGTTAGAATTTGAGTGAAAGTCTGTCCTTTGTGGGTGTCTGTGAGGGTACCTTACTGGTCATTTGATCTCTTTCTTGTCAAGTTTTTGTTGGCTCACATTTGGACTAGAGACAGTTCTAACTCGTGCTTGGAGTTAGAATAATGTGCTTAGGGACCTTCTTGTGCAAGTTACTTGTGTATGGGACGTTTCGCAATATTTTTATTTATTATTTACAAATATATTATTTGTAACTGTAAATGGTATTTGTAAGTGTATGTGCATATTCTATTGTAGGTAGTACTCCCCAACTATCTATACATTCTGTATGTAACGTATATAAGCTATATAAACTGGTACACATTTAACACATTTAATCACTGTTTCATCTGGCTGAGTTTTGTTTGTTATACTGTCTATCCGTGTTTTATTGCGCGTCAGGCCCAACATACCGTTCTCTTAAGTGTTACAGCTGAGTTGCAACAGTACATTACTGTATTTTCTAAAATTATTGTGAGTTTCTTTAAATCTTTAAAAGTGAATGAGGTTGCAGTAGGGATGCTGCATATAAGGAAGCGTTTCAGTTGTGTTTTCAGTTGTGTTTTCATTGATATCATTGAACCATATGTGCAAATTTCCGTGTAATATAAATTTCATGCAGTCATAAAATGGTGCACACCCGTACTGTATATATTCTTACATTTTTTTAAGTGTATCAGACACTGATTATGCACATTCTGTCACCTAATTTCTGTATTTGTGTCGATTTTTGTTCACTTTTTAAGTAAAGCCAGTGAAACTAGCAGTTTTGTCCGTTCAGCCCTTTTGTGAATATTCTATTCAGTTTTTCAGTGTTTGATATGAATATACAGATTTTTTTTTACTGTAATTTTAAGTTTTGAAGTACATTCTGCACTGAATAATCTCCAAAGCTTTTTGGAAACCAGTCATAGAGGAAATGGTAAGACACGGGACAAGTTCATACAAGAAAAAGAGCAGTCTCTGGCCAGTCCTGTTACTACATCTGTAAATGCTTGCTCTTCTGCCTGCTTTATTTAATAACAGCCTTTCCCTTCCTGATCCGGTGTATATTTTAATGAGAATATAAACAGACACTCCCTTTAAAGTGAGACGCCTCTTAACTTCTTTAAGTGCAACTGGGGCCTTTCATCTTGCAGCAGTTCACCTCTGTGAGATCGTTAAAATTTACAAAATACAAATACAGACAACAGTCTAAGAATATCTAAGACCAATTTAATGTCAATTTATAGTGGTTGAACTGGGTTAGTATTCACTAATAGTACAACACAAAGTCCCAGTACTTTCCGCATGTCTTTAATAGTTGTTAATTTACATATTTGGCTGAAATTCTCATCCTCGTACTCAAACCTGGATGAGAGCCTATATGAGGATCTGATCAGAACATTAGATATTCTTTTAATGCTGTCAAGAATAAATCTGCAAGATCTGGAGGTTGCAGTGTTATGATTAGGAAAATGAGGTTATTTTCCAAAATGACACCAAGACACTTTGCTATGTTGGCCAGATGGTCAGAGACATTTTCTATGCTGATTTGGATACAGTGCCTGTAGTTTCTTTGGCAGGATGTAGATCAGCAAACAACTGCTTAACATCAGTTTTGTGCTTCAAATGGTATTTTGACATGCACTAAAATATATTAGAAAAACAGTCAGATATTTTCTAATTGGAAGGTGGATGGAATTAAATGTAAAGGTGATTATCTTCTTCATATGATTCAAGTGATATGAGAATAAATGATGTCTAATCACTGAACCAATTGGTTTAGCATGCAGAAAGGAACCAGACCGTATTTCTTGGAGAAATGTCAGTTAGGCAGAGAACGGATGACACTGGTTTTGCCTGCATGGAAATAAAAGGACAGAGGGAGTCCAAATGTAGGCTGACTGATTGTCACTGTAGTTGAGGGAGTGGAAGGGAGCTGTGGAAGGAAATACACAAAAAAATCTGAAAAATGAAAAGGAGTTACCGCAAGGTTGAATGTGGCAGTGTTGTTGGTAAAGATGGAGTGATGCCATGTGAGTAAGTTCCAACGGCCCGAGATGATAAATGACCATGGACATGATGCCAGCAGTAGAGAGGTGAAGGTTGCCTAGCAGACACAGAGAACTGTCATCCTCTGGAAATGAACCAAAAAGAGAATTTACGCACATCAATAAAGCTGCCAAGCAGACCGTGGGGTCAATATATGACGATGATGTGAGGTTTGCAAGGCTTGTGCAACAGTATGAAATTTGACAGAGAAGCTCGGGCAGTGAGGAAGGATGAACTCTTCAGGTTGAGGAAATATGCAGCATCCTCACCCTGTTCTAAGAATATGGAAGAACGAGAAAGTAGACGTGTGCTCAACAGGTGTTCATATGTTTTCTGAGGTGATCTAAGTCTCTGTGAGAAATTAAAGGATAAACTGATTAAAGTGATGAAGTCAGCTTTTTTTGTATAGTTAATGGCAGTTCCAGAGTCCTTTTCAACAGTTTCAATACAACAGATCTAGGTAGATAGACAAGCTGGGTAAGATCACATCTACATTATCTCAGAAAAGTAAGTGTACCCCTTATATTTGCTCACTGCTCACAAAAATTAGGGGATGTTTAATCATGGTATATTTCATTTTGAAATATCCACAAATTTTTGTGAGCAGCATATTTTATTATATATTTTCAAGGGACAACACCAATATATATGACACTTTGATACAATGCAAAGTAGTCAGTCTATAGCTTGTATAACAGTGTAAAATTGCTGTGCCCTCAAAATAGCTCAAGTTGCCACTGGAATCCTCTTCCAGTCCTCCATAACGACATCACAGAGTTGGTGGATGTTAGAGACCTTGCGCTCCTCCACAGATGCTCAACAGGCTTTAGACACACAACAAGAGCTGTAATCTATGTCTGCTTCCCTTCAGCAAACTGTTTGCAGGGTTTTTTTTTGCATCATCTTTAGGGATGACAGCCATGTGGACCAATTTGATACGGTGTGGCTATGCTAGGCTACCACAGTGGGACTGTATTAATTGTAAGTCGATCTGGATAAGAGCGTCTGCTAAATGCTGGAAAATGTAAATGGTGTGGGGTGAGAGGTACCATGTTGAACTTCCAGTGATCAGTACATCAGTAACATACCTGCTCCCTGTCACGTTTAAGGCATTGATTTTAGTGCTATTAAATGTGACAATGACATAAATCTGAATATTCCAGAAAGTAATGGGTAAGCTTTGTCTTTTAGGATTATTTTTGACTATTACTTTAGATTTCAGATGTGAAATTATAGAACAGTTCAGAGTTTTCTTACATTTCTGTTTACTGTCCACTAAGAACCTGGATATTTGCTGTGTGTTAATGTCCGTCAGTAGAGATTGGTGTGTTTGTGTGACACAGCCTATGTCCTCTATCTTAAAAAGACTGGCCAATAACATATCGTGTTACTACTGTATGTGTGTGTCTCCTTTTTATGATGTGACCTGAAAAAAACTGTTTATATCCTATCTTTAATCATTTCTGTGACTCATACATATTTTGTTTAGGGCGTGTGTCTCTGGCAAAAGAAGCATCTTTGGTGGTGAATGGCTTGACTGTGGAGGATGAAGGCTGGTTTGAATGCCGCATACTACTGCTGGACAGAACTGTGGATGAGTTTAGGAATGGAACATGGACATTCCTGTCCATCACGGGTATGACACTAATGATGATTATACTTCTATTTGCTAAGCTCACCCGATGCTATATCCCAGTGTTATACCCTCTCACATAATGACTGCCTACTAAACAACTGTGTACTTGGCCCAAGTGTCTTGATTAGACGTTTGCACATTACTTACGTGCATGATACATGTCACTGACTAAATTTGTAATTTACATATACCATAGACCCAACTGTAATTTTTTTTCCTTTCACTCTTCTGTAGCTCCTCCAGTCTTTATAAAACTGCCACCAGCTTTTGTAGAGGTTTTACTGGGGGAAACTACCCTACTAAGCTGTGATGCACTTGGAAACCCAAAACCCACTGTCACTTGGATCAAAGAGGACAACACAGAAAAGGAAAATATTCAGGTAGTTCTGTAAAACTTACCTTTCCACTCTTAATGAAAAAATGATCTGAGGAAGATTTGTTGTTGCAGAAAATTTATATATATATATATATATATATATATTCTATCAACTACAGTATTTCAACCTCAGTGTGGGTGTACTAAAACGTTCATTCATTAGATATGAGACGTCGAAGTATCTAGCATTTAGTAGATCACTGTCTGTTAAACGCAATTTTGTGAACTTTGCTTCTGGTAGGTAATCGACATGAACTTGCCTGCCTGTTCTGCATAGGTCAAGTGTGCCCAACCCTGTTAAAAATATGTTACTGTAATAATATACAGAGTTGTCCAGATAAACAACTGGATCAAGGAAAAAAAATAACTATTCTTCTTACTGGCATTGATAAGTATTGAAGTAACATCAGACAATCTATTTTCCATCAGGTACTCAATGGGACCTTATCTTTGGCCAAAGTTACTAGGACTGCCACAGGCATGTACAGGTGTCATGTTTCCAACTCTGAGGGAAATTTGACCCATGTCATCCAGCTCCAGGTCAAAGGTTAGTAACCTTGTCTCATCCTTGTAGGAAAGCCTTCAAAGAAAGCCTAAAGTACCAATAAATGCCATGCAAATGACCTAAGTTCGTTTGACTCTAGAGGTAATCATATTAAGATAGTTTGTAGTTTGTGTCAGACCTAAATTTGTAAATTGAAATCTGAAAACTATGACAACTGTACCAGATCTAGACTCAATGACTGTTATACAACTTTTATTCAAAATGTTTTCAAAACTTCTTTCTTACACACAATTAATGCTTGAAATTGTTGTTTATTAATCATCTTCTGGTCCAATCTCAGACAACAGAGGCTGCGTTCCCGATTTGGCATAGGTTGCAAGGTTGCAGGACCTTGCAGCTTTGAGACAATGTGTATTGTAAATAAATTTGAACTGAACCAGTCCCTTAACATATAATTCTAATTTTAAATGGCGTCTAATTCTGAAGTCGGAGATTTGGTTGAATCTACATCAGAAGCAGGTGACCGGAAAGTGATGGTTAAGGAAGAAATGTTGAATTTAAAAAGTTGAATCAATGTGAAATCACTGGCTACAACTTGTTCAGCTCCATCTGAGCGCATTGATGAATTTTTCTCCTGCTAGTGACATAGAAAGGAGCTGGATATACATGGACAAAATAATGCTGAAGGGTCAGATGGCATTTAGGCCAAGGTAGTGAAACTGTGTTAAGTAATTGTTACCCAGTACGTTTTACACCAGAGCTTAGTCCTGTATGGAAAACATGTTGCGTTTTACCTGTCCTTAATATGGGGCAAACAAGTATTCCAGTATTTAGCAAAAGCCTTAACCTACCTTTATGTTGCTGATACATCTCACACAATTAAGAATAGTGTGTATATTAGTATAGTACAGTATAGTATAGTGTGTTGACTATTTTCTATTTTCTTAACTGAGTATACCCCCATTTATATAATAGGCAGGACCTTTATGGATGTTGTTTTTTATTCCTTAACTTGTCCTTAACAATGTTACATTGCTATGTTGCTGGGAATGGAACTGCAACTGATGGTTGAAATAAAACCTAAAATTCCATACATAGCATAGCTTTTGATGGACAGGATACGTGTAACTCCAGGGTTGTTATAGATATTGATGTCTGCAACACAAGTGCCCTGACAGAGCCAATTTAAACCTGGTCACTTGACCTTTAAGTACATCTCTTAGGCATCTTTAGAAATTCAAATGGGAATCAGAGGTAGTCAAAAAATAATGCATGGCCTTCATGAAGGACATTGCTTGGTGCTGCAAAATTGGACTGTTGTATCCGAGCAGATAATATACTGGAGTATGAATCAGAAAAAAGATGTGGGGTTTATCATATTTATCATTCTCAGACTGAGACAGCAGCTTGGGGAGCAACAACAAGACAAACCGTTGGCACCGTTACATGTGACTGCAAACCTAGGTGTATATTTAAGACAAAATACTTGTTCACCATATAAAAATATGTTAAAATATTAATAGTAAGAATACTGCAATACTGTTACTAGCACAGTAGGATATTTAGTACTCAGGCTGCCTTGAATTAATTAAGGCAATTTAGTTACATCCTACAAAGATAGAGAATAATTGTGTAATTGCACCTGGCAAACTCTTTTGCTTGCCAATTCAGCTTCTAACTAGCCAACTCACCAACCACCACCATGCCATCTAATCCGACCTTCTGAATACCTCCTCTTGCACAGTTTTCCAATCAGATTGGAGCATGTTATATACAACCAAAATTCCAATCCGAGTCAGAAAGAGAGAGTCAGAGAGGTTTTCTTGTCATTTCAGATACGTACAAGTACATATTGAAATGAAACAGTGTTCCTCCAGGATCACGGTGCAACACAGAACACAAAGTGCAAAACAATACAACACAGTGCAGTTAAACGCGCAATAAATACAAATAGGTATTTTAAATACAAAAATACACAGTATATCATTCTAATCTCTAACAAATAGTTACGGGACAAGACTTAGACAAGTGTTGTTTAGTACATGATCATGTGTAATGGTACATGAAGTAGAACCATGTTCTAACACGATATGCATTTGATGTATGATATAACTCGTGCATGTCTTGCGGTCTGAAGCAGGGCAATTCCCGAACCAGACTGTGATGCAGCTACTCAGGATGCTCTCAATGGTCCGTCTGTAAAATGTGGTGAGGAATGGAGGTGGCAGATGAGCTTTCTGCAGTCTCCTCAGAAAGTAGAGCCGTAGAGACGCTGTTGTGCGTTCTTTGTGATGGAGCTGGTGTTGAGGGTCCAGGTGAGACTCCCCGCCAGGTGAACACCAAGGAATTTGGTGCTCTTGACGATCTCCACAGAGGAACCGTCAATGTTCGATGGGGAGTGGTCCCTCGTTGTTTTCCTGAAGTCAATGACCATCTCCATGGTTTTGTCCACGTTCAGAGACAGGTTCTTGACTTCACACCAGTCCGTCAGTCGTTTCACCTCCTCTCTGTATGGTGACTTATCATTGTTGCTGATGAGTCCCACCAAAGTCATGTCATCTGCAAGCTTCACTATAAAACTGGGTCATGGGTGAGCAGAGTAAACAGCAGTGGACTAAATACACAGCCCTGAGGGGCTCCGGTGCTCAGTGTGGTGGTTTTGGAATTGTTCTTTCCGATCCAGACAGACTGAGGTCTTGAAGTCCAGGATCCAGTTACAAAGAGAGGTGTTCAGACCTTGCGTGCTCAGCTTTCCAATCAGATGCTGGGGAATGATAGTGTTGAATGCCTATGAACAGCATCCTAACATACGTGTTTTTACTGTCCAAGTGAGCGAAAGCCAGGTGGAGTGTGGTAGAAATGACATCGTCCGTTGAATGGTTAGGACGGTATGCAAATTGTAGTGGGTGCATGGTCGGAGGCAGGAGGGTCTCGATATGCCTCATGACGAGTTTATTGAAGCACTTCATGGTGACAGATGTGAGTGATAGTGGTTGAAGCATGACTTCTTTGGCACAGGAATGATGGTGGTTGTCTTGAAGCATGTTGGGACAACAGCGCTGCTCAAAGAGATGTTGAAGATGTCCGTGAAAACATCTGCCAGTTGGTCCGCACATTCTTTGAGCACTCTGCCAGGGATGTTGTCTGGTCCAGCAGCTTTCCGTGGGTTGACTCACATCTGCTGTGGACAGACGAAGCAGCTGGTCGTCGTGGGGAGAGATGGTATTTCTCGCCACTGTGTTGTTCTGCGCCTCAATCCGAGCATAGAAGCCATTCAGCACATCTGGAAGGGAGGCATCACTGACACACACTGGTGTTATAGTCCTGTAGTTAGTGATGGCCTGGATGCACTGCCACATGCCACATGACCGCTGTTCTGGAGGAGGCTGTGGATGTTATGGCCGTGTTCACAGATTGCCTGGGACAGCTTGGCCCTCGCTGTTCTTAGAGCTGCCTAGTCGCCTGTTTTGAAAGCGGCGTCTCGGGCCCTCAGCAGTGCGCACACCTCTGGAGTCATCCATGACTTCTGGTTGGATCTGGTAGTGATGGTTCTAGTGGTGGTGACGTTATCAATGCATTTGCTGATGTAGCAGGTTACTAAAGACGTATATTCCTCTAGATTTAATTAAGGTAATATTTTAGAAAAACAATAAAGTCTATCAATTAGAACATTATATAACCTGTATTTGTAGTGTGTTCAACTGAATATGGCTTGAAAATGATTTGCAAATCATCGTTTTCTGTTTTTATATTTGGTTTATACAACATCCCAAAAAATAAAACTGTTAGTATTTTGTAGAATTGAGCTTTACAATACAGATGTTATAAAATCCCCTTCAAGTCAAATGCTCTAGTCAAAGCTATGGTGCTAGTGGTCAAGGATGCAAATGTGCATGTCAAAGTTCACCAAACTGGTACATAAAAAATCTTTTTTTTTTTAATTTGTTCGTCCTGGAAGACAAAATTCACAAGATTCTTCAATGTATCAAGTTCCATTAAATTAATGTGGTTTCACTTGTGAAAGTTTGCTTAAAATGTCTATTGTGGGCATGGCTTTAAAGAATGGAGTAGATAAAAAGTTAATGGGCTGTGCTAAATATTTTTGGTTTGTCTTTTCGAACAATCTGGACATTTTGCGAATGCAGAATAAACTGATAGCCGTAAAGCTATGCGTCATTTAATAACCACATTATGTTCTGCGACCAAAATGGACACTGACCACACATTACCATAGTCACATAGCATTTTTAAGTAATGTAAATATTACATACATGAGTAAAATTACTCACTTTATAATCTATTTTGTTTTACAGTTTAGTTTATTTATTCTATTACTGATTTAAATTTTATTATTCATTTGTTATTGATTTATTATCCTAATTTTGCTATGATTTAATATACATTTAGTATTTATTTAATTAACATCTAGGCCGCCCATGGAGGATGGGTCCCCTGTTGAGTCTTGGTCCTCCCGAGGTTTCTTCTTACCATTTTTTCTTTCCACTGTCACCCTAGGCTTGCTCAATTTGGAATTGGCCTTTTAAGATAATGTATTACTGTAAAGCTACTTTGAGACAATGCTCTGTTGTAAAAAGCGCTATATAAATAAAATTGAATTGAATCAAATTAAATATATCTGGTATTTTCCACAAGAAAACTATGTGCAAGTGATAAGTGTGTGTCAGAGATATTGCTGGAAAAAATGAGTGACTGAAAAAATTGATGCTTTTATTTAATGGAAGACCAACTAGGATGCATAAACACCTCCGAACAGCATTTACAGCTTGTTACAAATAAGCATCAGAAAATCATACACAAACACACAAGTAACTTGCACAAAAAAAAAACAACAATCATCTGAGATAAAATTACATTTTAATAAGTTGAGGTAAAGTCTTTAGTCCAAAAGTGAGCATAAGACGGGTGACGATCTGATTATGGATCCGCTCCATTGATTGCCTGTTGAAGTGACCATCTGTTATAGCCGCCATGTCTGGGGCTAAAAGGCAGATTTTATTTCGTATTGTAATTCATTATTAGAATAAAGACCTTGGTGGTTGAAGTAAATGAACGTTAATGGGATGGTTGTATGTGGGTATGTATTGAACAACAGATCCCATCTTCTATCTTCCACTGTGTTTAAACAGTGGACCAGGTTTGGTACAGCCACATTGTACGGAGGAACTACTTCGTAGGTCATTCCTATCCACAGCAACTAAGATTTTTAATTAATTCGATAATTTTAATGATCTCTACCCGAGTATCACCAATCCCTGACTAGTAATGATTTACTAGACTGTTACCACATTGTTCCTTTTTACCTGTGTATATATAAATACGTAAATAAATGCCTGCTTGGACATTCCTGCAATATTACACATTCTTGCACTCTTAGTCATCCATAATTATACAAACTTTAATATTCATAGTGCTATGTAAAATGTGTGTGTTAAATCCTGCTTTTTGTTTTTATTATTCTTTTTTATGCTAAGCCTCTTCCTTGTGTTGTACATTTTTCACGTCCCAAACACTGTATTACTCCAACTGTCCATTACTTTAATTAAAGGCTGTCTTCTAATTAACCAGTTAAGCAGCGCCACCTGTTGTTTATACTGCTAAAATACATGAGGCTGGTTGAGCTAACAGGGCTAAAATGATCAGAATTGAAGCTAAACGAATTTTTTTGAGAAAATTGTACAGTTGTTTCAGCAAGTAAAGTTACTACATCACCTGCTTTTGTGAAGACCTATGCCCAGTATCACAAAAAAACTTTATGATGTGCAGGATAAAAGCCAACTTACCATGTCTTCTTCACTGTTGGTGCAACCAGCTCATATTCTTTACATTTACTCCCTTTCTCATCCACTCAATCCTGAGCAGGGTTGTAGGAAAGCCAGTGCCTGGTTAGCGACACAGGGCACAAGGCAGAAACGGCTCTAGAAACTATGCCAACGAGTGTGTGAGGGCACATTCACTTACACGCACACTTACACACTATGTGTATTTTAGCCTAATCAATTCGTGTAAAGCATGTCGTTGGACTGTGAGAGGAAACTGGAGCACCCGGAGTAAACCAGCACAGACACATGGAGGACATGCAGACTTCATACAGAAAGGAACAAGACCACGCTACCTGAGATCAAATCCAGGACCTTCTCGCTGCTAACCACCCTTACCCTCATATTGTTTTGAAGTTATTTATTGAAAGGGTTTGGCGCGAACACAGTGCAAATAGAATGTCTAAAAAAGAGTTTTGATGGTTTGTCCCTGGTTTCAAACAGGTCCTCCCATCATCGTCATTCCTCCAAAAGACACCACTTTGAACATGTCTCAGGATGCTGTTTTGCCGTGCCATGCTGATGCCTACCCTTCTAACCTGACATATGACTGGATGAAAGAAGGACAAAATGTTCTTAATGTTGAGTGAGTGTTAAATGCAAACTGCGTATTGCACTATCATGCTATTCTCACTTAGAGACTAAGAGCTATTACGCAATTTGTTTAGTCAAAAATAAAAGTACAATTCAAAACTAAAATGTAATTTCGTTCACGTTTTATACTATAACCAAGGTGTATTTTGCCAGATGAAATGGATGTACATGTTTGAGCAGATCTGTTGAGCAGACTGCCACAAACAAAAGAAAAAATACATGATATGCATACTGGTTATTTGCCTAATTCAACATTATTTATATGTGTTTGTAGATCTCTAAAGTCTCGAATAAATATCTTGATGGATGGCTCTCTTCTCATTCCTGATCTAATCCCTGAAGACTCAGGCAACTACACCTGCGTACCCACTAATGGGTTATTGACTCCACCCTCTGCTTCTGCATACCTTAAAGTGCAACGTGAGTGTTGTGTCCGAACATGGTTTTCTGCATAGTATGTAAAGGTCTAGTTTTAAATGGTTGGCTGGTTACTGTTCGTTACTGTATTTTCCTCCTCTCAGATCCTGCACAAGTAGTGCAGATGCCAAGGGAGACATACCTTCCTGCAGGCATGGCAGGGACAATTGTGTGTCCAGTTCATGCTGAGCCTCCCATGCTGTTTGTGAACTGGACCAAAAATGGAGCCTCACTGGTTTTGCAGGAGGTACTGAGTAAGCACTTTCTCAGTTATGACATGTTATGTGGCATGTTATGGAAAGTTATATGCTGTTTATTTGTTAGTATCCAGGCTGGATGATCGACGCAGAAGGATCTGTACATATAGGCACTGCCAATGAGAATGCAATAGGCAGCTACACTTGCACTGCCTACAACAGCTTTGGAACCATGGGCCAGTCGGAACCAACCAAAGTTATTTTAAAGGTAAGAGAGACTTCAAGAAAAGAAAAGCAATCTCTTCTTGGTAATTTTGCCTATTCTGAATGAGAATTAGTGTTTAGGTACCCAGGACTGGGTGGTATTAAAAATGGTCATGGCAATTTGTTGCAGGATCCCCCCTCTCTTCGTGTGCCCCCCAAGGCTGAGTACATTCAAGAAGTAGGTAGAGAACTAGTGATTCCCTGCCAAGCTCAGGGGGACCCTTCTCCTAAAATCAAATGGACCAAGGTGAGCAATTGATAACTCCAAGTTTAACAAACCGTACACTGGCCTGCAAACAAATTCAGATTACAGATATACTGGCTTAATTTCAGAATCAAAACGTTTTCTCCTTTTGTGTTCTCTACCCAGGTCGGGTCTGCTCCTCTCTCTCCATATACTGTCTTGTCCAATGGTTCTCTGGTCTTGCAGCCTCTCAGCAAAGACCATCAGGGGGCATGGGAGTGTCATGCAAGCAACCGTGTGGCCACAGTCAGTAAAAGCACCATGGTTCTGGTGTTAGGTAAGAAAACTATATACGTAATGCTCCCATATAAAATACAGAGTGTTGTGTGGCTGAAACAAATCTAGTAACAATTTTTCAGCCATCACTGCAGACCTGTCAGTGCTGTGTCTAGTGAATTAAGGATAAGGACTACATTCTTAATGCATGAAATTATTCTCTAAGGAATCTTACTTTTACTGGCAGGCACAAGCCCCCATGCTGTGACTGCAGTCTCTGTAGAACCAGGAATGGATCGTGTAAATGTATCCTGGGAGTCTGGTTTTGATGGAGGATATACCCAGAAGTTTACCATCTGGTAAATGAACTAACTTTGGTCACTTGTTCAATTGTACAGTGAGCCTTTTCAATTGGACTTTCTTTGATGAATAAGTTGATTTGTTGTTCTAATTGGTTGATGTTTTTGCCCCTGTTAGGGTAAAACTCACTGCTAGAGGGAAACATGAGTGGACATCACATCCTGTGCCCAATTCTAAAACCAACTTCGTCATAACAGGTCTTCAGGCTGCCACCAGCTACCAGTTCAGCATTCTGCCTCAGAACAAGCTGGGTTCTGGCCCATTCAGTGAGATTGTTACTGTCAGAACACTGGGTAAGTAGAATTTGACCAACTTTCAGGTTGTAACGCGATTGACAGATAATGAATTTAACTTATTCCAGTCAATCAATCCTCCATGTAGGAATAAACAAAGTAGTCAAAGTAGTCTTTTTATTTTCCCACGTTTTTGATTTTTTAAATCTTCTGTTTTCCTTTTCAGCTCCAACAACGAATCCACCCACTTTAGTACCCAGTTTGGTAACAATTCCTGCTCCAACCTTATTGTCAATCAATTACTCAACTTTGGGAGTTGTGCTACAGTGGCTGCCACCCCCTGCAGTGTCTCCACCAATCACAGGCTTTATGCTTCAGGCAAGGGAGGAAAACGGCAAGTGGGTTACAATCGATGGAGCGGTTACCGTCAATATCACAGAAATAATTGTCCAGGGACTAATAAGAGTAAGGGTTTTATCATGTCCTTACAACTTATAAGCAACAGAATACAGTTAATGTTGTAACATATATGGTTTAAATTACTACTTACTTCCCCTACAATAGGACTCCAAATATGAGTTGCGCTTACTGTCCGTTAGAGACAAAATGATCAGTGAACCCAGTGAATCAGTCTATATCTCCACTAAAGGTATGTAAGTACCTCTACAGGTAAACCAACTTCAACAATGTCACTATTATTTATCACAAACAGCCATTTATTTACACCTGCATATAAACCTTGATGTTAACATTGTGGTTTACAGGTATGAAAATGTACCCTGCTCCAGCCAGCTTGCGGTCTTTTGTTACTGATCCCCTAATGGCTGGTGTGATAGGGGGTGTGTGTTTCCTGTTCGTGGCTATCTTCCTTTCACTGGTGACAACATGTGTTATGAACAGCAGGAGAGAGCAGCGGAACAGAAAGAGGCAAGATGGTAAAGGCAATATGAGAATATTACTTGGGATAAAACCGTTTTTGTCAAAAAACACGTACTTAATACTTTCACTGATCTCCTACATGGTTATCTGGAGTGTTCTTACAGGTTACGTTACACTATAGAATTCTTGCGGATTGGAAGAGTTGAACATTTTTTTAAGTATACAGCCTAGTGCACACTGCATGACTTGCAAAGAGTTCTGAGAGAGCTTACGCTGGTGCTCATACTGGCTGTTTTGTGTCACTGGGCTTGCAGCTATTCGCTATATGATACTACATGACTGATTGCTAATCATTTCCAGCGTACTGGATATGATCAGAACCTCATTGACTGAGAACTGGGGAATTTTCCCAAACTTTCATGACGAATGGAAAATTGGCCTGAAAGTCACGTAGTGTGGATTAAGCATAATTGAATTTTCATAGAATTGTTTATTTAACTCGTTTTTCCGGCATGATGTAAACTCTGTCCCCCAACCATTTACATACAGATATTCAATCTGCCTTCCAGAAGACCAGATCTCCAAAGTAAGTTTTCACCAGTACTCTGCATTTTGTTGTTAATTAAGATTCCATATGTCCATACTTAATTTCCCTAGACTACCCAGTTGGTTAGTGATAAAGGGGCGATAGACTCAGTGATTGCCTGGTAGAACTGCATGACTGGGACCTATGATGGCTTACACGAAGAACATTGTCTGCTGTGCTCTCTTGATGACTGTGTTCCTCTAACACTTCAAGTCCCTTTATGTGGTGTTGGCAATAAGATCCACAATGAAAACCAGCTGCTGGTCTTGATGGGGTTAGAGAGGAGGGTTGTGTCTGAAGGCCACCTACATCTCTTCAGTCTTTGGGGATTCAGCAGGTGGTTGTGACTGCACTAGAAACACTATTACCATTTCCTGACAGTATGCAGATTTGTCACAGTTAATTAGAAGGCTAATCACAGTGGTGTAATTAGCCAGTTTAGAAGGCTAATCACAGTGGTGTCATTAGCCAGTTTCAGGAACTTCACAGTCAGTTGTCTGGAGACACAGTCATTGCTGTAGAGACACAGTCATTGCTGAAGAAAAGCGTTGTGAGAGAACACAAACTTGTGGTACTCTAAAAGCCAAGCTGATGTCCACAAGCAGTACCCTGGCCTAGGTTTGGGCCATCCAAATGCTGCAGAGCCAGGTTGACAGCATTGTTGACATACAGTTTTAGAAGATCTGTGTATATAAACTTTAGGTGTGTGATATATTTCAGGTTAGGAAATCAAGACAAGGCAAGGTCAGGGCAACTGTTTATTCCTGTGATGCCTGACTTTTTGGTGGCCTTGAAACATGTGAGAACTGAGCAATGTCCGTGTGCTTTGTTAAAAATGTCTGTGAAGCCTGGTAACTGAAAACCATGGTTTTCACTGCTGTAACTCACCTGTGTTTTTGCTGGGATACAAGTGCCATTGCAAAAATGTATGTATGAACACATCTCTTTCATTGTCGCCATTGGTCCACATCTTTTCTGTAGTAACTAGAGGCTCGTTGGTTTTTGCCTGCATGTTGAGATTGTGATCAGAATGCCTGAGCACTGACACATGATGTGTCACATGATGGCAATTTAATGGTGTGTCTGTGGTCAAGGGAGTCCCCTTGCCTTATGGCACAATTGGCATACTCTGTAGTTGTGCATTTCTCTCATTAGGTTAATAATGAGGCTAATGGTTGGAAATAATGAATGAGTCCGGATTCTGGTAGAGCAAAATGTCTGTATTGATGAAACAGAATTTAAATTTGCTCAATATGTATATTACATGAAGATTTCATGCTATAATGCTATATAATGTGTTCCCCTTGTACTGCCTAACCATACCGGTCTCTGTATACAGTTTTGTAACTTTAGGTTAGACATTACATTTATGTAAATTAAATGACTTAAATAACTATATATATATATTCAACTACTAAACTCTATATTTGTTCCATTGTTTTTCTCCCCTCAGAGCTTGCTTACCTGACAACAGCCCTGACAGCGTACTGAAGTTAAAGCTGTGCCCTCCCCTTAACATCTTTCCCAGCTCCTTTTCTTCCAACCATTCAGATAACTCTTCCTGCGACAAGGGCAGCCACTGTGAGTACCAAGACCAGAAGAAGCAGCTCCTGTCCTCAGTTCCTCCATTGCCTTGTTATACTCACTTTGAGAGCCATCTTGGTGGCTCCTTATCCCCAGTGTCTGCCATTGAATCCATATCCAGAGGTCCTGATGGGCGCTTCACAGACCAATCGTACCTAGAGTGTTCTACAGCAAAACACAACGAAAAGAAAACGGAATTTACCAACTTTCCTGGTCAAGTCAGTGGCGAAGAGAGCAACTGTGGCTCTTTAAGGGACTCCTCCAAAGCCAGCTCAGTTAAATTAGAGAATAGTGCAGTGCAAGAGCCATCTACTGGATTGACAGTAGTCAAACCATCATTTTCTGAAAGAGTCTCTCATTCAGACAGGGTAAAATCAAGGACCCAACATTTAGCACAACATAGCTGCTCTTATTTTAACAAGGAACTTGGCTGCCCAGAAGTTGTTCCTGAGATAGCCTCTAACTGCCAAGAGAACAGAGATGGTAACTCCCTGAAGAAATACAGCCATCGGGAGAACTTTCCTGGCTCAACCAAGAGACCCTGTCCTCTACAGAGGGAGAGGCAGATGTACCAGGTTGATTTTAAGACTTCAAACAGAAATGGCACTATGTTTTCTGGGCAAGAAAGTAATAACCTGATGAAAGAGCAAGAGAAGAGCTACTGTACTAACCACAGTGGACAAGCGTATAATAACAAACAGATGAAAAGCTGGGCTGGAGAACAATTAGAGGAACCTGTTTGGAAACCTCAGGACATCCAGTTCCGACAAAAAAACAGGAGACCTAGCAGTCTGGCCCAGCAAGTTTCAGGCCATAGAAGGGGCTGTTATTTTGGTAACACCAGCAGTCCAATGGAGAGGTTATTACCTTCTTCTTCTAATATTGCATGGGACTTCAGCCCTGTGACTTCTCCTACTAGCGAGGTACCATTGCTAAGCCCCTCAGAGGGAAACGGACCAAACTGCCTCCGACTAGACAGAACACAGCACACTGTACCAGACTCAGTAACAGGGGACTTGTCATGTTCATCACATATGCAGTACACCTGCCTCTCAATGTTCTCCCCCAAAACAGACAGTCCATGTCCTTCTCCCTGCAGTTCTCACGCCCCTGATTTGGCATTGGAGAAAGCACAGCATACTTTTACAGAAAAAAGAACGAGTCCTGATAGTCACCTTCCAAACCTCAGCAGTTTTTTACACCACAGTTTTTCAGACTACTCCACCTTATCCTGTAATAATAAGAAAAGCAAAATTGAAGAGGTGCCTAGCCACTCGTTGCAAGCTTTGGAAAATAAAGAGTGTTTTAGAGCACGTTCACGAAAGAGTGACAAATGTGTCTTAAGTGTAAGCCCAAGCTGCGTTTCTCCCTTGACACATTTCGAAAATGACAGTGAAACTGAGCAATCTAACGTCTCTATTGTCCAACTATCAGAATCCCTAAAAGACATAAAAATGCCCCATCCTGCTAGTTTATCACCTATGCAAACCAGCACAATCATGGAGTATTTGAACCTGCCAGGCTTTGTTGAGATGAGTGTGGATGAACCTATGGAAGACTGTCAACAGGCAGAATTGACTTGGCCCAACACAGAAAGAGAAAATTCCACTCTGTTGAGAGGTGAACCTGATGTGGTTCCAAAAGGCTGGGAGACTCATGGACATGAGGACACAGAGGTGGGAGATGATCAACAAAAAGGAGTTTTGGTAAATCTCAACATTCCCATGTCCTGTCCTGTAGGACAATCTACAAGTAAATATGTACCTAGTCCAGCACTGATGCACAGAAATATGAATATTACCCCAGGGTCTTCAGAGGCAAACAATGTTGTAGCACGTGTATTAAGTAGCGAAGAAAGAAATACTCAGCCGTTGCTGTCTCAGAACAAGTCAAGCTGTGACAAACAGCAAGCCACCCAGTTCAGCTCAGCAAAACCTGCAGCAAGTACTGCGATAAGCAAAAAACTAACAAGCATTATCTCTGATCCTCCTTGTCATGTTCAAAGTCGAGCAGAATTATCATCTGAAGCAACTCAAGGTTGTCAGGCTCAAAGGAACAGAACTAATAAAGTGCAGATTTTGCAGGCTCCTATGCCATTTATGAAGAAATCAGTAAGCGCTAGTGCATGTCCGTCTCTTTCAAGTATGCCCCAGCCCTGTCAATTCCTTAGGAAGTCCATGAGTTTAGGATCGCACAAGTCTGAAAACTATGAAAGCTCTGGAAAGGATGTATCTGAGATCTGTTACAAAAATGAGTTTCCTGATCTGGATGCACGTGGCAGGTCTTACAGTTTTGTTCCTACACCTCCAAGCTCTGTGCCTATGCCTTCATGGCAAGGAGCACTGCCCATTAAACCCTCTAGAGACTACAGTCTAGATAGACCACACCACAGTGACAGGCCATACATAGCTCCTCCTCCTTTGTTACATTCGCATGGACAACTAGTCATGGAGCCACCAAAATTCATAGAAGCCTCTGTACCAGAGTCAGGTTCATGTCGACATGCTGCAGGGTTTCTGGAGCATTCAAACGTGTGTGCATCTTCATATCGAGAGATGGTCAGGTCAGTCCAGCACAAGTATGTCCCTCAGGATCTCCATCGTGCACATAGACCAGTAGCAAGGTGGGAATATCCTCGCCCTCCAGAGTTTAGAAGGGGTCTTCAGAAAGTGTTTCTGCCCAGGGGATACAGTTGGCCTTCACCCCATCAAGCAGCCTTTCCCCCAGGGGAGATTCAGAGAGATCTATATGGGATGGTGAGCATGGGCAAGACCAGCAGAGATCCAGAGGGTAGGGATAGTACATGTTATGGTGGCAGGGCCAGTTATGCCAGCCAGAGCAGTGGTAGAGGGAGTTTGGGACCATATTGGCATGGGCACTTCTGCCAGTCTCTTTCCATCACTCCTACCTTATTGAGTTCTCCTGAGACCACTGAGGAGAACGAAAGGCACAAAGTAGAATCAAACTTCCAAGAACAGAAGTCAGAAAGGTAAAACCTGATACACATGTATGTCAAATGGATAACCTATTGTCTGTATATCATCTGCTGCACATATTGACATGTCATATGGATGTCTCGTTTTGTATCTTTATATAGAAGGAATACCTCAGTAGATGAGAGTTATGAGTGGGATACTGCCGAGTGCGTGATAAACCCTGATATCTTGGAGACTATGAAGATGGAGAAGGCAGGCATTGGGAAAGTCAGGAAGCTCAAACAAGAATGTCCCCACTTCACCACTGGCCTCCAGCCCCTGCAGGAGAAAGGTGACTATGCCTGACTGTGTTCCATGTGTTTATATACATTCCATTTTCTAGGTCAGTGGTTCTCAGTCTTTTATACAGGTTGAATGTGTTATACAGCGGTGCTTACACGTTTTTTGACCCTTTCGAATTTTCTGTAGTTCCGCATCAACATGACACATTACCTGATTCACATAATCTCACTTTATCACGCTGTCCTAAAAGTAGCTAAAATGAATTCAATTAAACAAATGAGACAATAACTGCAACTAAACAGTTCATCAGTTTGGAAATATGTTAGCCTGTTCCATCACACAGAACTACTTCATCTCTGGGATATTGTGGATTTCCTCACATTAGCTGATGTCTTCATGTCCTTCTACAGTATTTCTATTGAATTAAGGCTAGGGCTTCAGCTTGACCATACCAAAACAATAACTACATTCTCGTTTAAGCATTCTTTGGTGGAACCATGTGTTTAGGTGTGTTTAGGGTTGTTGCTTTGCAGCGTGATCCATGTTTTTCAGTGAAAACATGCACACAACAATAGCCAATATGAGAAAAGGCTTAGAAGTTACCTAAGGTACTTTGTGACCTTTATTAAAGTATTGTTCGTAGAGTGATATTTGCTGGTTGGCCACTCCTGGGGAGGCTAACGATGGAAATGAAATTCCTACATATATACAGAATCAGTCTGATTATGGATTGGACTCTAGTTGGAGTCCTAATTCTTTAGATGGTTTTGTACTTTTTCCAGCCCCATGAGCACCATCAGCTCTTTTCAGAGGTCACCAGAATTCTTCTTTCATTGTGTCATTATACACTTTTGTCACTAAATGACATATAATAATGGAGTAAATAAATGACCTGATGATATTTTTATCTGACTTAACTGGGTTGTCATTAACTACTTTGTTTATTTAGAATTATTATAGAATATTATATAGAATTATATATATATAATTATTTAGAAGGGGCTTGCAAACTTTCAAACACTACCATATCTGCGTACAACTGTAAACTATTAATATATATCAATATTGGGCGTACACTGACGGCCCAAACATTATGACTTTTCACAGATTAAGTGAATAATGTTGATTAGATTAGGGCAACTGTGCATGTCAAGCTCTGAGATGTATTCTATTCAGAGTCATTAATCATGCTTCCTTATCCAGCATGACTAAGTACTGATATAGTTTTATAATCCAACCAACTGTGGGTTACGGGCCATGCTCAAGGACCAAACCATGGCAGCTTAGAAGAGGTGGAATTTGAATATTGTTTCTTTTGGTACACAGTCCAATACCATAATCTCTGCACCACCACAGTCCCCAACATGTCACCCATCTAAGCATCATGAGATAATTGTGGACCATGTACACTCGTCTTTACCAAAGGTATACACTGATTACAGTAGCTGCTTCAGCAAAATAATTGGTCCAACACTTGGATTGAAGAACATGACATTGTATTGTGGAGACCATGCCTTGGTGGTGGGGAGCTGTTAAATGTGGACAGCTAACAGCACCTTATAGGCAAGGGGGCATAATGTTTTGGCTCACTGATGTATACAGTAATAAAAAAGGAATTTATGTGTTTAATTAAAGTACTTAGGAAGTAAGACAAATGTGACCTCTTTCGCTCTGACCTCTTACCCTCTGCCCCCTCTACCATTTCCCTGTGCTCTACACTGCTTTCTTTATAGGTCCATGCACCTCCGTCAGTTTTCCCTCAGTCTCCCAGTCTCCTGGACACCAATATGACCGTTCGCTCAGTAAAGAACGCTTCAATGCATTGATGCAGGAGTTCCAGGAATACCGCAAAACTCAGGAACTTTGCTCCCAAGACCCCCGCCTTCCCGCTGACCCTGACTCTGATTCAGGCTCTGCCCTACTTTGAATGCCCAAGCGTATCCATATTTAAAATGAACATCAACAGCATTGATATTTAAAATATAATGGAGATCTGCTATATTTAATAATGGAAGGTTTGCGTTTTACAACATCAACAGAAGGGGTCAAATAGCCTTTAATTCTGTTCTAAAAATATAATTCGCTTCAAAGCAGACATACTGTCATGCAGTTATGCAATATTCAGACATTTATGTACTCAGATCCAATAACGCACTATATATGTGTCAGGGCTTCTAAAAGGCAATTCTAATGAGTAGAGTAGGAAATATATAGTCATATAAAGTTAGCTTGTGGACTCAGGTGCTGTATATTCAGAAGTACTGGTATTTGAGAATGCCATAATGTCCAGTGGTTTGGAGCTTGAAATACTGTCAGTTTTATTGCAGTTTACCAAATCCACTCGAATTTCTGCCTAATGCATTTCAAAATGTATGACTGATGACATTTGACCTTCTTACCTGTTGGTAGGAATGTATTTGTCAGTACATTATTTTCACCAAAACAACATTAAGACTTAAGACTATACTCATAAGACAATCAAAAACTGATTCTACTGTTTTGGGTCACATGTAACATGTAGCACAACTAAGTTTACTATAATTAGCTTAATGTGCTTTTTTATGCCAGTAAACAAGTAAGCTTTACATTTCCAAAAATGAATACATGCAACCTCTCCTGTTTGGCAATGTGCCATTTTAGCATCTGTGTTAACTGATGTCATAGAATGAAAACAAATAAAACATCAAAATCATGTTTGGTCTGTGCCATCCACATTAGTATTCCAGATTGCCATCATTCGCCTGGATTTAACCTACTGTATAACAAGGAAAAAGAAATTTGTGAACATGTGAAACATGTTCGAATTATTGATGGAAAAAGAGTCAGTCAGCTCCAGAATTAATGGCTCTCTTGGTAGGGAAGAGTAAAATCAGTTAACTGACTTAATGTTAGAAATATGGCACATTGTCACAGCATGTTCACACTTATATTTTATTTTCTATATTATTTCTGATCTTTTACTTGCTGTGTTACGTAAATATAGATATTAGGTGACGTAAATCTCCACTTCAGTACGCACCAATGGGCTTAGATCAAAGAACAAGGTTTATTCTGTGGTCACTGAACCACTTTTACGTGAATTTGGATCAGATGTAATACTGGAAGATCTGACCACTTACTTCTACGTTTCCTTGTACTTCACGAATCCTATCATGCGTATATCCGAACAAGGTTGGAGGAAAAATAATCCAAAACACCACAGATTTACTTAACATAGCAAAAAATAGTGGTGTCTAGTGAACTTGAGTTGAAGTCTTCTGCAAATCTCAGAATTCCTTAGAAAATGTTTGAATATTCCCACTGTGCTTGGAAAAAAATACCTCCTTCTCCATACACATGAACTACAGTGCTGGTTGTTTTAAACTTCTTCATTATAACCACACATTAAAACCATGCATAGGTATTTTCAGGCATAATAGCTGTTTGTTAGCCATTCAGTTCTTTTTTGAAGATAAGTAAAAGTCTGCATAAATAATGGCATATGCGACAGTTCAAATGAATGCCTATGAAGTCATAAGTTATGATGCCAGACTTCCTAAACACTTCAATGTGAATGATAGGATTTATTTCCTGTCAGGTTTGTGGGGGCTCCAGCACACAGAACAAAATGATGACACATCTGCACATGCACCAATGGGATTTGAACCTAGGTTACAGTGATGGTTAGATAACATCTTATAATTTCTAGTACAGCTCATAATTTTTAGAGATGCATTTATAAATAAAGGGTTTTATGTTTTTTTTATAATATCAACATTGCAATTAAAATTAGACCAAGAGATAAATTAACTACAAATATTTTTTTGAATTGTTTTTACTCATCTTTTCCAAGGGTGTTAATAATTCTGGATCTGAAGATACAGTTTTTCTGACTACTGTTTACACAGGCACACTATTAGGTTGTAATAATAACTGAGCTGTAAAGTCTCTGTCCAAATTTGTCAGATTTTTAGTGCCACAAATAGCTGATAGAATCAGTGATCAATGTTGTACCATATGCTTTTTTTCTATATTCCAGGACACCCCCGCAGACACACACACACACAAAAGCACTTTTAATGTGAATGTCAATTATTAGACTAATTGTATTGGGGATTTTAACATGTGCATTTTTACCTTCATTTAGACTCCATTCTACCTGTTATTGATGTTCATGATGTTTTGATATGTCCTCAAGCATATCTTGATTTTATCGAGAGTTGACATGTACCGATAGTACTTCAGATTTGGCCAGAAGTGCCTTATGACAAAGTGTTTGTTGTCTTTGTGTAATTGATTTGTTGTATAGATTGTCTCGTCGGTCAGAGCATTGGTTTACTTGTACTGCTGTCTTCTGATTTTAAGCTGAATATTGTGAATTTTGACAATGTTAACTAATAGGTACGGCAATATGTGTCTGTGTCGACGTGAATTGTGAACAGATGTTGCTGTTATGTGTTGTCCTAATTGTTGTGTGTCTGTTCTAAACGATTGAACAATGTCTTATCAAAACATATTTTAGCAGACTTGCAGAGTTTGTACAAATTTTTTTAAACAGATATCTATTTTTGTGTAAATTTTGCTCAGCCCATGTCTGAATTTTAGAGACAGTTTTGTAGAAACTGCAATGTACAGGTTTTATATATGTATATTGTTTTATCAATGTTTTCTTTTGTTGTTTTTGTATGGTTTTATTAAAAAAAAATACTCATCTTTAAATGTGTAACTCATTATTTTGTGTATTTTCCTTGTGCAATCAGAAAATACTTGGCGGTCGATCCTTAAGTCATGAAATAACGGCACTCAAAAGCATTACCGCACACAGATAATTCAGATTTGTATCAGTATAATATACAGAAAAGGATGAAGTAGTGCCATATCCTCTATTGTTTGCTTATTTGATATGCTCTTTTTTATTTCCTCTTTACAGCTGGTACAGATCAACCTAAACTTTCAGCATTTTTTGAGCTTTCAGTCGTGCTGATTACAGGACTCACTTTGAGGTCATACGCATGACATGTTTGACCATGTTTCCAATGCCATCAAAGATGTAGTGGTAATGGTAGTCTGTTTCCCACATGAAGGACGGAGTGCTCACTACCTTGTTCTTCTCGTCAACATAGGCCTCGTGGAGAAGAGAGTTAAGGCATAAAAAGCTTTAAAGCACAGCATAGAAAACCTCGTATAGCACAAACAAGATTTGATTTTCTACTGCATTACTTTAGTTGTGTGCTAAAAATTTTAGCAGTTCAACATTAGAAATCAGCATTTGAAAAAATGAATTTGGAAATTGTGATTACTCACACCTACGCTATGTTTTACCTAAAGAGGTCCCAAGTTGGTTTTATCTTTTACAATTTTTATCCTTTAACCCCACGTTTCTTTCTCTCACTTCCCCAAATGCCCAACACTTGTTAGGATATGTAAGGCTCCCGGACATTGTGACGAGCCCCCATGCTCTTTACAGCCTGCACCATGTTTGTGTTGGCCCAGCGGCCCCACCGACTGTTCTCATCCCGTTCATAACCCATGGTGATCTCCAGACTTGGCAACACCCGACAAGCCAACAGAGGGGACATGCTGGCCAAACTGGAACAGAAAACAGCAACATTTCTCAAATATTTGCTTAGAAAACTACAGCAGCGTACAGAATGATGAGGTAATGGAATTTTTACATTCAGTAAAATATCAATCAAGAATTAAGGTCAATGAATGCACATGTTAATCTGATGCACGCTTCATGAAAAACGTTTTAGATGGTAAATTACCCAATTGGCTTGCCATTACGATGGAACTCCTTCAGAATCCGCTCCACATCGCTATGAAGCTTGCAGTCTTTCCCATCTTTGTTAAAGGTAGACCTGCTCAGACAGATTTATATGACCAGTTTAGTGCTACATACTAACTATAACTTAAACCATACATATTTTAGTACTTCAAGCTACATATCAGCGAATATTGCTATAGTTTGTCTAAACTAAATGCTTCTCTTGGTAAGGAACACTGTGGCAGCAGGTTGAGAAGATTAACCTCATATTCTTTATCCCTGGTCCCAGATTACATTTCTTCCTTGGGAATCTATGGACCAATCGGCAAGCCAACCGTGTGGCCTAAGCATTCGAGAGGGCGTTGTGTCTGCCCTATGGCTTTCAGTCAAGTCGGCTTTGTTGAGCTCTTTAACCTATCACAAACCATAAACCTAGCCATCTGCTGAAGGTAACTCACTTGTGCTGCTTACACCCATAACCTTATCCTTTGTCATTACCGCAGTTAATAAATGCTTAATAAAACAACTACATATGTATAACACTGTAGTTGCAGTTCAATAATGCTACCATACTGTCTAAATCTTTGGTCTGTGTTTATGCGGAAACAAGAATCAAAAGCTTAAATCATGTCTTCTGTCTGTGTTTACACTACAGCCTAGAAGGGGGATTACAAGTAATAGGAGCTGAGGTAACTTGGCCGCCACTGTAATCTAATTACAAGGTGATCCAAATTAACAGCACTATAGTGTACGATGAGGGCAGATTTGCCAAGTGATATTTTCTGAATTGGATAACCCTTGTTGGACTCTCTTCCGTGTTCGTTACAAGTGTTTATTCGGCCTTTGTAGCATTTCCGTTTTGAGTTCATGCCCTCTTTCTTCACACTTCAACCGATTACCAATATAAGTCATGTGTCAAATATTAGTTTGTGACCTCAGTACTGTGTTGTGTCTGAGTATGGCTTTTCATTTTCAAACGATCATAAGTTGCTTTTAAACACTGTAAATTGTTCAGTTGTTTTATATGTAATATTTCATGTTCAGTGCCCTCTCTCACAAGTTCTTGAGAATGCCATGGCCTCCAGGGAAAACAACTGCATCAAAACTGTTGACATCCAGACTGGACAGGTCCTGCATCTTCATCATACCCTGACCATGACTGAAGCGGGCAGACTCAATCATCATGTTCCTGTATGAGAACCAGGATTTGTTTTACCATTTGAAACATTATAGTTGCAAACATGTATGGTAGTTGTTCTACAGCAGTTTCTAAAATCAGGGTATTTCGTGATTGCTGGTGCAAGGGTCTTCCAGCAACTCATATTTCATACCTTATATATTATACTCAATGCAAAGAAGAAAATAGTTCTACCTGTTCTCTCCAGAAGAGGGTTGCATCTTCATGTGGTCCGTGACATGCATCTGCTGCTGGTTGGGGGCGAAGATCTGAAACCGCGCACCATTACGGCTCAGGTGATACATGGTGCTTTGAACAATGGAAATCGGCATAGTTATGTGACGAACATTACATCGCGTCATATTACTTGTATATACATTATCCAGCCACAATGTGTGCCACTGTAAAATAGATTATGCCCATAATGACAGTATAGTAAACTAGTAAATAGTAAAGTATCTTATTAGCTATAATCATACTCACTATGCAGCCTCATGAACATCAGTTCCATCCCACCAGCCGCAGCCTGAGAAAACCTAGCCAGGACAGAAAATGTTCATAGGCGTTCCTCTTTTCTGACTTGACTACACACAGATTTTCCATGTAGATTCTTAATTCATTGTTATATATTACATAGTGAACATCCCTGTAAACAGTAAAGCGCAGCATATGTTGTGTTTTGCAATCCGCTATGCTGGTCATTTATAAGACTATGCAAGGTTTCCATATTAGTTAAGTAGATTTTTCCTGATTCATGCTGGCCTGGTGATATGATCCTACTGGTCTTGCAGAGCATCATAATGAGCATCTAATAACCCAACTGATTTACCCCTGTTTTATTTTGCAGAAAACTTACCACAGCAATGTTGGTGTTTCCCCAATTACCCCAGTCTCCACGATGTGCTAGGCAAGCAGGCTGGCGGGTGAGCACAGCTGCTGCTTGCTTTACCAACAGAGCCCTTGATGCCAGCATGGTTAGGATCTCTATTTCAGAGCAGACCGGTCAGTCCAACACAGTCCTGCAGGCACCCGTAACTCTCTTCAACTCATAGAGAGGTTGCAGTCTTTTATACCAATAAATACTCAATGTGCAGAGACGTCACTTCTTAAGCTTGATTTCTAAGAAACTCCTTTGTGGGAGGCAACTTTCTTTAGCTTCTCTGTACTAATACTCATTTCATTGATCTACTTAGACAAGACACTGGTCATGGACTTCTTTTACCTCTGAACTATTTGTGAATGTCTAAACTGTCTGGACTGACTGGACAATCCAGTCGTCTATTAAACTAAAGCAAGTTATGGGGATTTAGTGGTATGGAACAGACAGTACCCTGAAAGTATTTTGTGGAATCTGTTCATGTAGGAAAATTTAGGAGAATTTAACATTGCTGCCTGTGAGGTTAAATTATTTTAACCATAAGGTGTTTAATGGATAACACAAATACATAAATGTATTCAGAATGCATCAAATTATGTTATAATATAGCCCCTTAATTTATAGACTCAACACTAGAATGGCCAAGAATTTGACCCATTCATTTGACATGGTTGAAATTTTGAGTTGTAATCTGTTTCTCTAAATAAAACATCACCCCAACTGATCCTTAACGTTCACTATTGTTTTCTTAAAATTAGTGCATGTTGTTCAAAGATCAATACTAGAAAATCCACAGACTGTGGCAAGATTCATCACCATATTACTGCACATTAAATTGTTGACTAACAATGAAAGCAAAATTAGTGTGGACATTAATGTGAGGTCTGCCCTCTAAAGCTGATTACTTAAATACGGATTTGAACTGCAGTAATACCATGTGTCTGCTGGCCTGAAGGACAGTGATCCAAGAGGACCGAAGACTTAAGTGCACACTCCCTGACTTAAAATCCTTTAAGATTTACAAATATTTATGGAAAAAGCATCCTCATCCAGTTCACTTATTTACATTCTATTTGATAAACATTTTTATTGTACATGTTGTTTTTACAAACAATATTTCTAATAGTGTCAATATATTCTCTGCCTCTTTTATAAAGTTATGTGTTTATGAAGTACATAAACATAAAGTACATATTTTTTTTAAATACAGCTTTAAAATTACAGTCCCTTGATCATGCAAGCGTCTCAAGAGAATTGTAATAGTTGGTGAGTGATTTGTTATATATATTTTCTTTTAAATTAATTGTCTTAAACCGGCATATTGGGTGTTTATCTAAGAACCAGTTTATAGTGTGTAAGCAGACGTCTTTTCACACTTAAACACAAAATCTCAGCTGTTCCTCAGGTAGTAATGGCTAGATTAAAGTCTATTTCTTGTTAATTTATCACAAGCACGCAAGCAGGGCAGAGTTCTGTCAATGTGACCTCTTACTGGATTTATTATCTTCACACCATAATGTAATGGATTTAACAGCTTTTGTAGGCCTATGGCTTATGACGCCAGCAGACAGCATTTGTGAAAGATCAGGGTCAAAAACAATGCATATCAGGGATCAGGGTCCAAGATCCCCAAGATCAGGGTCAAAAGAAAACAACACATATTCACATCAACTATAGACTGCTCACAAACATTAAGGGATGTTTTTGTGAGCAGTGTATTTTCAACGATGTCAGGCCTCCACTCAACTGTGTATGATGGCACAATAAAATATAGGGCATTCAAGACAAACATATTTAATAGTAATTGGTTTAGTGCAGCAGAATGTTTACAGTAACACTATGACTAGAAGCTAGAAGACTGGTTTTCTGAGCCGTGTTTTGTGGATGTCATGAGCTCGTTTCTGCCTCTCTGTCAAGTTGATTAAGGTCTGTTTGATAGTTGGCAGTACCACCTTTTCTCTCTGGTTCATCTGGGTGCACTGTCTAGAGAAAGCAAAATATTTTAGAATAAAGTCTGGAAAACAGATCTATACACCTATACATAATATTCCACACACATCCTGCATGGAGCACTCTACTGAATTCAGGTGCAACTGCAGTCCCAGAATCCTACTGTAAATATTTGAGACTTGCAATTGAGACTGGAAGTATTTATAAGGATAACTGTATGAGCTATGGAGGGTTAGGTGATATTCAAAGATGGTGACGGTATTTAAAAATGGTCACTGTATTCCAAAAATGCTGTTACCAAAATGTAGCTTCACATGCTGGCTTACCTACTTAAAGCAATGTTAGAACAGTCTAAAAATTGCACTCTTCAGAATGTCGTTATTGTCACATAATGATCACTATTAGGCGGCATTTCAAAATGAATACGAGGTAATAAAAAACATCAGATGCTGGAAGGGCCATAGAAATAATGAAAATATTGGGTTTATTGGGTGTATAACAAATGATAAAATAACGTTTTATGTTAATAACTGGTTAAATATACAGTATGTTCAAATTCTGTTCATCCATTCATTCATACTCTCAACCTAAGTGCCTAGCCGATGCCACAGGCAGGAACAGAGCACCAATCCAACTGCAGGGCACATACTTAAACTATTCAGTTATTAGCTTACAATTATTTAATTAATATTGATTATATAATTAACTGATTGAACATTTATGCCTTCTGCATTTACAGAATGGAAACGAAATTTAAAAGTGTATTAGTAAAATGTATTTAAAAGTGTAATTTTAATTATTTAGAGGATGTTGTGGAATCGAAATTGAAGACTAGATTGTAGACTAATATAATCCTTTTATATTAATATTATTATTATTATTATTATTATTATTATTATATTAATTCATATTAATATATGTTTTGGTTAGTAGCTAATTATGGAGCAGAAAAATATCTCACTGCAGCAAGGCTTGAACCAACCTTATACAGGGCACCTGTCCATCACAGGGCAAATCCAGATCTGATTTCAGATATAAGTACAGTATGAACACAGACTGTATTTAAGATATGTGCATGTTACACATGGTTCAATATGCTGTTTATATGACTAAATTTGGATAATACGTTTAAATAGATATAGTCTGACTGCATCAATGACATGAGGTATACTGTATAAATGGGGGATAAAGAAATGTCGACCTACTGAATTTTTGGCAATGGCTTTTGGGAGAGTCTTGGAAAGCTTGAAAATTCCCTACAGGAAGCAAGAATAAGAGTATTAATATACCAGAATATATTCCAATATATTGCCTTGTATTTGAATTTTTAAAAGGGGAAACAGAAGGAGTTATGCGAGGAGTGCGCA
>JAUZST010025016.1:0-31035 GCA_034779995.1 Parotocinclus haroldoi
TTCATGGATCACATTGATGAAAGACAGAAATGTGTGGAGATCGATGATCCATCAAGTGACCGAGAGTCGGCCGCGACTGTACAGTTAAACCAATCCAAAGGTAACAACCCTAGGCAATACATTTTCTATAATTTGGAGAGAATGTTTTCAGCCATAGCCAGTTTCTTGCATTTTTACAATCACCTATTTAAAATCACATGATTATTTAGTTTATTTTAGTTATTTAATTTACTAGCCCAAAATTGCTCCCATCCACAACATTTTTTGGAATGTGCGCTATGCTATTGTTATTTTTTTATACAATTATATATTTCATTTTCATATTGGCCATTTATAAGAACAGTAATCTTCTAATTTATTAGATTGTTTTTGTACGTTGAATGATTAGGTTTGCGTCTTTGTTGTGTTTTTTTTTTTCGTTTTGTAAAATTCTTTACAGTCAAGGTTTATTAGGATATGGCAAGCACATACATGCCTTGTGTTGACATATAACTTACAATATTTATATGTACAGTAAGCATCAGAGTCATAGTAGAAAAAACAACAAATTTCACATGCTGAGTGCTTTCATGAGGAGTGACAGATTGAGATTTAGTTGTGATTAGTGCGACATAAGCTCATATGATTTCGACATGGGTGCTGAAGACACGCAAAAGTTTATGTACAATTTTTTCACACTCATAATTGAAAACTCAAAACTTGATTGTTCACTGTACATACATTTTTTAAAAATAGAACTAATAACTGTAATTCCACCTGTACAGTATGTCAAACTAAAACTCAATTCCATATACAGCCAAAAGATTATGGACAGTATGGACAATGCACAGTGTTTCTGATAGTATGAACCTGTTTTGAAACATTTCATGATTTGCAACCTCATTTCATTTGTTAAAATTTCCCATTACTGCATTTCAGAAAAAAAGTTGGAACCGGGGCAATTAGAGTTAGCGATAAATTAAAAAGAATAAACAAAGATGTGATTTCAGTGATTAGTGATTACAGTTGATGCCAGCAGGTGATTGACATCATGATGTGGTACAAAGCATGAGCATTCAGGAAAATCTTTGTTGAGTCTTTGATGAGGAAAGATGGTTAGATGGTATCCAGCTTGTCAACAAATGTGTGAGAAAATAATTTTAATTTTTCAAAAACAGTATTCCTCATAGAAATATTGCTAGAGATTTGCATATTTTTCCCTCTACAGTGCATAATATCATTAAACAATTTAAAGAATCTGGAGGAATTTCAGCCTGTATAAGCCAAGGGCACAAGCTTAGGCAAAATGCCTGTGGTCTTCAATTCATCAGACAGCACTGTATCAAGAAGTATTGAAGGGACAGGATCATGCTCTGCTTCAGTAGGTCACAGTACATGTTGGCATTCTTGGTTCCCTCAATTAACTGTAATTCATTTGACCATTTGAACCAGTTAAGTTTCTTGGTCTCTTCACATCACAGGACATGGTTCCAGTAATCCATGATCTTAGTCTGCTTGTCTTCTGCAAACTGTCTGTGGGCTTTTGTGTGGTCTTTAGAGGAGGCTATCGTCCGCCACGCAGACCATTTTGGTACAGTGCGTCACGTATGGTCCGAGCACTGGCAGGCTGAACCCCACCACACACACACATACACAGACACTCATACACACACCTTTTTACCTTTGCAGCAATGCTGGAAGCATTCCTATGTCTATTTTCAAAAGCTAACCTCTGAATATGATGCTGAGTGCACATGCTGTACGGCCTTAGCCACTGTGCTGCAGCTCACTTTCAGCAACATTTTTTTTTTCAGATCCTCATAGAGTTCTTTGCCATAAGACGCCATGTTGAACTTCCAGTGACCAGTATGAAAAAGTGTGAGAGCAATAACACCAAATTTAACAAACCCCATTCACACGAGACCTTGTAACACTAACGAGCCACATGATACCAGGGAGAGAAATGTTTCTGTTTTCACTTGGGGGTGTACTCTCTTTTGTTACCAGAGGTTTAGACATTAATGGCTGTGCGTTATTTTGAGGGCACAGCAAATTTACACTTTGTGAGCAATTCCCTTTTTCCTGCTTACTAAAATCTAACTTCCAATGACTTTTTATGCCAGGCAGATTTTATTTGCAGCTTTATTTGTGACTACACCTTAAGACTGTATGTTTCACTTAAATATTTGTTAATCCTCATAGGCGAATATTGATGGCGAATGTCTTTTTTCAAAGACAGTCTTTCTACACCAAGCGAACATTATAATCATCATTAATCCAGAGTTCTGTGAATGACAGACCATAATTAACCTAAAACTTCATCTTTTATCCTAAGCTTTGTTCACTTATTTTCTCCAGATTCTCTTAACAATTGTAAATCAGATGCAAAATGGAAAGGACTATTCAAATGTTTTCAATATGATTAATGCAATGGCTAAGTAAGTGTGATGGCAGTATAAGTTCAAGTAACTAATACTTTGGGTCCCTTAATTAATGTTCACTTTTCAAAGTGTAGAAAATCTTACAGCACTACACATGCTTATAGACAGAACTGTACATTATCACCCATCAAATGTGCTTATTTACATTGTATTGTAGTGTTAGGGTTTGAAAATGTATGTTTTTAACATTAGGATTCTTCTCACAGAGCAAATATCTACGCTGTAGTAAAATGGAATTGCAAAGTTAAGATGTAAGTACCTGTGTCCATCTGTATTTCCTCTGCCTATCTCAGTCTTTGTCATTTTGAATGATGAACAGAGTGTATGAAAGTCAGTGAAAGTCACTTTACAGCTGAAAGACAGCGGCTTGATCTTTTATTACACATGCATGACAAATGCCCTGCCAGACCTGCAATCACAATCTGACTGAACAAACTTCATTGATTATTCTGACCCAGGAAAAGCTGAGAACTGAACATAAGCTGTGTTTGGAAAGAATGGAGAGGGAAACACACACACTTACACACACAATAATAGCTTGCCAGTGTGAAACCTGTTGGGACTAAGTTAAAATTATAATAATGAAATATAAAAAGAGGGAGGACTGATGTATTGTTGCATTACTGATGGAGAATGGCTGTTTGTAATTCCTTCTACAGAGGGCTTGCACATGGAAATCTTAAACTGAAAACTCTAAACCTTTATATTTATTTTTAAAAAAATCACTTAGGGATAATTGGTGAGTCACTGGGGAACAAGGGCTACTACGGGCAGCCCTACTATTGACTTTGCAGTTGTGAGAAACTCTGGGGATAATGTAACAAGGTTATATGTGAGCAAATGCATGAGACAGATGTTAGATTTTTTTAGTTGTTTTGTTTTTGTTTGGTTTTTCACTAATCTTCATGTGGATTTAAAATCATTTTTGCTTCCATCTTAACCTGAGACAGAAGCACTACAGTTAAGTACATTTTTATCGGCAAACTGGGGTTTGTGCCTGATCACACATACTCCTGCACCTTTTCCAAAGGGACATTCTTAATTGTTTTGTAATCACCTACACAAACCATTCCACTATTCTAATCCTGTGGTGGAAAAGGAACAAAGCAATCTCTCAGGCACATCATTTAAATGAACTATCAACACCCATGAATACATTTTACCCACACAATACGGGGCGTAGTAATTAAGCATGAGGCTTTATTCCTCAACTAGTCCTGTTGAGCATATTTCAAACCACAGTTTGTTCTGGCTTGGTGGGTGTCCTAGAGGACCTGTTAAGCTCTCTTATGAGTCACCATAGTGTCAAGATAAATTCCACAAACCCACAACCAGCTGTTTCAGCCAGCTGCACTTCTCAGTGTTGTGCTGCACCATTCTGGCCTGTGAGACACCCCCTTTTGAGGGGAAAATAAGTGATACAACTTGATCACCCATTGGCATATTTGACTATTATGGCTATATGTTCAGTCTGTAGTAAATATGTGATTGAATTAATGGACTGACATTTTGAACTGGAAATCAAATCTCTCAAGCCCCAAGGGAATGTGAATTTTCATAGTCCAGAGTGACTTGCTCCATCTAAATGCATTACAATATGTCATGTATTAGGTCAAGGTATTTACTAAGTGCCAGATTCATTACTGAATGATGTCACTCTCCTACACTGCACTTATACGATATATAATAATGTGCCCTTTTTATTACCTTTTTGGCTGATAGTCTTATCAAAGGTCAGTCTGTTCCACAGTTGTCCTCTAGAAAGAAATATGAATATTCCTTTGAATATTAGATTGCACGTAATTAAAAATGCAATTATTTTACCCTAAGAACAGTAGTTCATTATTCATATCAACCTGCATGCTGTGTTGTGATTAACTCCCTTTACCAGAAATGAAATTGGTTCATCAGGGCTCTCTTCTAGCACAGGTACATAAATCCAATTGCATATGCAAAAACCAGTGAGTGACTTGGACTAAAGCTTTTTGATTAGAGCTATATTTAGACAGCAGGCTGTAATCAGATCTAATCAAATCTACTTTCAGCCCCCTGAGGAAGCACCTGGAAGTTTTGATTCACAGTGCAAAAGTGTATCCTAGGTTTCAGGTTCATGACCAAATGTTGCCACATGCTGTCCTTTACCAGGGGCTGCTAAAGAAGACACGTTCCCTGACATCCTTGTCAAAATCATTTTTCCCCAGTGCTACCTCACAGATATTTAAAAACAAATCTTTTAGTGACTCTTTGAAACAGCTTGTCTACTATGCAGAATGCAGTGATATGATTTACATATTAAAGTTGCCAAAAGAAAATTAAGTGCTGCAGTACTACATTTTTACAGAGAGTACATTACACTTTGTACAATGGTTGTACAAGTTAAAGCATGGTAATACAAACTGTTAAAGCAATTATAAATTCTGGCATGATTTAAGAGCTATCTGATTATTATTGAGATATTTCTGATAGATGAGATCTAGATGTTTCAATTTCTCAAAATGTGTTGGTAAAACTGTGCACTTTATTCCAGTTTCAAGACACACTTGATACTGATATTTTACATGTATTTGTGATGATGATGGCGTCACATACCAGTAACCAGGCAGGGAGACGGGTATGTAATGGACATATGTGCAAGTGTTACATGTTTATTATTTGACGAGTTACAACAAATAGACAATTCACTAATATGAACAGGAGGGCTAAGGCTAACTAAAACAGCCAACTGCTCTACAAATAAAACACAGAAAAATCACATGGAGAAGCCAGCAGCAAATTTAAAATAGGTGTTATTTAATTAATAAGAATAAATATGTATGGAGAAAGACAAACACTGCATTCCAGCATGAAAACTTTGTCAACTCTGAAACATGGTGGTTGTAGTAGATTCAAGAATGGTTTGCCATCATAGTTGGAAATGAATTAAGAATTATTCTAGCAACTTCTAGAATGTCAGGACACCTTTCCATGAACATGCACTATTCATCTGAATAAGCACTGTAAAATTCCAGATGAGAAACTATTTTTCACATATTAAAAGACATAGCACTTTTGTCTATTAATATGTGAAAATTAGTTTCTCATCTGGAATTTTACAGCTTTACAGTGTTTTGAAAGTTTACTGAAAGTTTCAAATACTTCTGCTGCTGTGCAATTTTTTCCTCAAAAAATAAATCACAAATTATAATTATTTGATTTGTTTGTTTAACTGGGTTAGCTTTATATACTTTTATGACCGTGTGAAAATCTGATGATGAACTTCAACCACTATTGTATATTGTAGAACCAGAATCTGTGGGGAAATTCTTCTGTATGAATGTGTGTGATAGCTGGGATTCAGAAATATTAGCTTAAAAAATTAATTTATTCAAAAATTACTGACATTTCCTTTAAAACATAAAATGTTGCTATAAATCAGCATTAAATTATTTAGAATAATCAGCGTTTATTAACCCTTAGTTCAAAATAATTCTGATCCCACAGCTCAATCACTGGCTTGGCCACTAACGCAGTCACACATTATTCCTCTGATTGAACATTTATGCTTTTCATATTCCTGGAAATAAATGGTTTCTTCTAATCCTGGAATTGCCATTAGCATATATCACGCTGAATGGGATTATAGTAGTATTCATATATCTTGAGTGATTTCAAATTACAAGAACGATGGGCCCATGGTTACTAGTCATAAATTCATAGAGGCAGAGCTATAGATCACAGTCTTCTCCAGCCATGAGGATGAGATATTCAGATGCATTCAGTGCTCTCTCTCCCATCTGTCCTCTTCCCACACATATGAAATACTTTTTAAACACTGTATACTGCTACTGAGACACTAAAACTACATGCATACTATATACATACTATATACGATCTGAAATACTTTTTAATATTTGACGAACAATAAATGATTGTATTATGACCCTGACCAGGAGCAGCAGATTGGAACTGAATACATGAATTTGACCCAGAAAAGCTACTTAAATGTAACATGCTCACCAGATTACTGGGCATAATTAATACATGACTGAGAAACACATCCCTTGAACTCTGTCTGTGTGGAGTTTGTCCTCCCCATGTCTATGTTGGTTTACTCTGGGTGCTCCTGTTTCCTGATGACTCTTAATAGGCCCTGATCTTATTATGTATGGCTAATTTAGAAGTGATCTTGTGTACCAGTGTACACAAAATAGCCATTGATGCTGAAAGTGACAATAAATAAACCAAATACACAAACACAAAAATCATACAGGTCTTATTGGCTAGTCTATATAAATCCATATTGTATAGCTGACAGTAGCTACTTTGTACAGGCATAAGTATCTATTTTATTTCATTGCAAATAGGCTATATAATGACTATTTTTAAAAACCGGCTGAACATGGTCGGTTCTTGCATTGAAATATTGCATTTATAATGTGCACGATAATGTCTTGTGCTTAAGGGACAGTGCACTTATTCTTTATGCACGTATGATTGTTTGGCAGGCAGATGGGTACAGCTGTGTCCATTTAAGTTCTGTGTGCGCCCCAGTATAACAAGCAGTCTGGAAACTACTCTTGCATTTACCAGTACCACATTTGACCGCTGAATGTTCTATAGAAACCTGTGAGGCACTGTACTGCAGAGAAACCCATTTCACCAGTTCCTGTGCTATGCTGTCAAAATGTTTAATATTTTTTGTTTCACTTGATGATGGCACAGAGGTTTGTCTACAAGTGGGTTGTAGTGAATGTTTTCCACCCTGAGGAATAATTCATGTATCTATATTTTCTATCCTGGCATCTGTTTTTCAGAATTGATCCTTTTAATTATATTTAATATTGATCTCTATATCTGTTTCAATGTGTTTGATATACTTCCTTCCTCTTTCTCCCTCCACCCCCTCACACAAAAGTATGCTGAAAACCCATCTCAAATCGAAATACAAGGATGCAGTGTGATACAACTGTGTGATGCACTACTTAGTAAGAAAAAAAACAGATGTATGCTTAGAAGGATTTTAAGTCCAAAAGACAATAATTGCAGTGCATATTGAGAGAAATGCAGAAAGATACTTAGGGCGAAGTCAAAGTGAAGCACAGTTCACTGACAGAGGCTTTTCGGGGAGGTAAACTGTGTATATTCAGCTACCAATGTAATATTAGATTGCAACAGTGAAGTTCACTGTCAAGCCATATCAAGTTACATTTATTTATATAGCACATTTTACAATGGAGCATTGTCCCAAAAGCAGCTGGGTCCCAAGGTCCTAACTCAACAAACCTAGGATGACAGTTGAAAGGAAAAACAACCTTTATGTTATTAGAAAGAAACCTTAGGAGGACCAAGACTCAAACAAGCCTTCCTGGGCAGCATCGACGTTATACTGTAAGTAAGAATTATACTAATTTACCTAATTAATACATTTGTAATGCAACCCAATGAACTGAATGACCCATTTGGAACTTTGTGTAAAACATAAACAAACACAGAATACCATGATTTGCTAAAATTATATTCAATTGAATACACTAAAAAACAATATATTTTATGTTCAAACTCACAAACTTTATTGTTTTTTGCAAATATTCACTCATTTTGAATTTGATGTCTGCAACACATTCCAAAGAATTGGTACAACTTACAACTTCAGTTGCTCAGCAATCTGGGGTCTCAGTTGTATTTTGCACTTCATAATGGGCCTCACATTTTCAGTGGGAGCTAGGTCTGGACTGCAGGCAGGTCACCAACACACCACCATACCATCAAAGATGCTGTCTTTTTAAGTACCAGAAGAAGGTCTTAGTGTGAAGACTGGAACTGATACCGAAAGAAAAAAAAACAGAATAAGTAGTCAATCATGTTATCAACACAGAGTCTAATAACAGAACATGTGTGCAAGTGTGGCTTGAGACTTCAGTAGCACTAACTAAAACAGCATGACAAAAATTGAAAACCTAGAAGGTAATACAGCAAAGAGAGATCACATGACACTACAGCCCAGCCTGACACTCATGGCTACTTGGCCAAAGGCAGAGCATGCAGGCCAAAGATGACCACAGAATCTAGCAACTGGAACCAGAGTTGTGTATTTTAGTTTAAAGTCGAAGGTTACCAATGCACTTAACAACTGAAAAGTTTCTGAAAATATTTTTGATAGACTAAAGTCTAACACCTACAAAACATCTACAGAACTTGTTGCAGAATAGTTACGGACTAAGCACTTGCAAACACTGGGCATCTTGCATAGTCACTAACTGCAACTCAGCTGTATTGAGATGTCATGTACCTGGTATAATGGTTAAAGGTGTTGTCTGATTGACATTGACTTCTAGACATTTTTTTATGAGATGTTGCAGATGTTGAGATGTTGTTTAACAGATGTTGCAGCTGGATCTGTAGGTCCTGGGAACATGCCAGTTGCCAAAGTTTGATAAGTCTGGTGATCAGGCAGGCAGACACAGGGGTGTGTGATTAAATTTCCACCTGTGTCTGGATGGCGGACAACAAAACTGTGGTAACTGCTCATGCTTATTGGGTCGTTTACCCAATCCTCTCTACTGGTGGTCGGTCTGTTAAATTAAACGTAAATAATGGTTGATGGCATTACTAATCACATTACTCAACTATACATTCATTACAAGTGCACTGCTGCCTAACTATACTGCCCACAAAGATTAGAGGTAAAATGCCCCTATGAAGTGAATTCCCAAAATTAAATAAAACCTAATTTTTGTGAGTGTATATGCAATATTCTCTATTAAAACTTACTACGGATCCAAACCAAAGTAATTTTCCCAGATGTGCCTAGGCAAAATGGATGCTGTCATTGTATTCATTTTCAGTGTTTGTTTGACTAGTATCTACTTTATATTTATCTTGCTCTTGTCACTAATAGCCATGATGCTGATTTGACATTAAACAAACAAACATACCAAATTTTAAAAAGTTTGTTGCCCACCCAAGTAATCAAAATCCATGTGCCCATCACACAACACATAGATGACATATTATACTGCTCACAAAAAATTGGAGATATTTAATTATGGGATGTTTTATTTTGAAGTATAGTATAATATAGTATATACTAACCATAACCCTAACCTTTTCTTTCACAAATTGTAATTATACATGCCATAGAAAGTAATACTTAAACAATGTGTAAGTTAATAAAGGTGATTTATGATATGAAACTGTGTTATAAAGAGGATTATTATTTTGTTGGGTCTCTGGTCCACCAGCTTTTATGAAACAGCCATGCTTGATTCGGTACTATGATTTAAAGAGAGAATATAAACCAGTGCTCCAAGGTATAGTGTTAGACCTTCTGATTGCCTCCATTATCTGTAGCAATCCATCTTGTCTACTTAAGGGAATTAGTTTTCAATTAACTATTGCCACCTCACTTGAATGGCTGTGTAATTAAGAATGATGATGTAATCTTGGAAACCAATTTTACTGGTGAATAACTCTGAATGCCATCAATCACTATCTAAACTAGAAATGAACTGGTCTGCATTGTATCATGATTTAAAAACAGCTGGACAACAGAAACAGTTTCTGTTTTTACTGAGAGCCCACACACACACACACACACACACACACGCACACGCACACACACACACACACACTAAACTTGTTTAGTTGTTTGACCATTAACTGATTTGAAAGGATCAAAATGTGAAATTTTCAAGATGAAAAGCATGATTCCTTTATTTTATGTATACTGTCATATACATTATTACTTAGTAAGAGTGTTTGATTGTGCAGTGTTCTAGTATGCTAGCCCACCAGTTTGAGTTTGAGTGCCTGTTTTTTGCAGACACAACTGGACACGTCTAAGGAATTATCAGTTAAGGATTTACAGTATGTCCCTGTAATTGCAAGAGTGGTGTCTAATGACTGCTTGAGGTGCTGGTTAGGGCAGTGGTTGGATATGGGAATCATAGCATTCCCTCACAGAAGTTTGTCACCCACCATTGAAAATAATATGGCTCATGGTTCACACGATCTTGAGGCTGTGCATGTAGCAGTGCATGATGAAGAGGTGGGGAATTAGCCATGTCCAAATTGAAATTTACAAATACATTTCCTAATCAATTGACTGGAAGAAATAATTTTTAGGAACAATGAACCTTTGACATTCTCTAAAATCAAGATTCCACAGTATACAAAGTAACTTTTAGATAAAAAGAAGAATACAGGCATTAGCATATTGTTCACCAGTAAAGTGCACGTATGGAATAACATATTTCATTTGTTTTATATTGAATGGTTACACAATTACATATAATTTCATAGGCAACTTTTAGGTCATGGGCCAGATAATTAACAGTTTAGTTTAATCTCCATGAAAGGGAAGGGGGCGTTGTGGATGTATGAGTTTAAGAAAAAAATGTGATGATTAAATTTCGCTGTGGGACCATTAACATTAACCTCTACTCCAATTTCTCGGTTCAATTTCAAAGTTAGCATGTGGCAACAAAATGGCACTTTAAAAGTGTCTCCCACCACAAGTCTTTGACATATAGCTATTAAGATTATTAAGCAAGATAAGGTAAGTAAACGCCCTAATTATACCCTCATCATAAATTTGGCTTGCATGCAATGTCAGCAGTCTACTGACTGCAGTAGCACGCATTCTGTGTGTGAAATTACATTAACGTTAGCTCCTGACAGTGCACTAAGAAATTAAAGATCTCAGAGAAGATTAGATACGAGCAATATCCAACAGTTTACTCCACAAGCTACTAAAATGGGTTAGCAATCTGTGAACTGACTTATTGAATGCATACAGCAATGTGTCCCAAAAGTTCGACAAGATTTAAGCAAATACCTACCACACCATTTATTATACAATTTGGATGTAGGTTCTTTTGTCACTCAAAGGAAGTGACACAGTGCTTAATAATGTGACAAAAACATTACTCACTAAGGCTGTATTTCTATTAGCTTACAAATTAGGTTACATAGAGCATACAGTAGCTACGTACATCTTTGCAGTGTACAAATAAACAAACAGCAACATTTCTCTCACTTGATGTGCCAGCAGAATTTAAAAAATGTTAGAGGAACAATGAAAAGTTATTGCTTTGTTGTTGTTGCAGACCCAGAAGGCAGTCATACTCCAGGTATAAATCGTTTTATTCTAAGCAGTCAAGTAGGTAATCTCCAGAAGAGATATGAACTAAAGTCAGCTACATTACATACATACATGTCAAAAACATATTGTTATATGAAGGGTACCCACTGCATATTAGGCTTTCATAATACAGTACAGTTTTAGGAAATACATCAATCACATAATATCCTTGTTGGTCTTTGCCTGTGGGTTTGCTGCTCATGTTTATCATTCACTGTGCCTAGCACTATTAATAAACTCTCTTCACTTGCACCTACATCCATCCCTGTCTCAGTCCCTGTGACCAAGCTAGACATGATGTGTGGATTGAAACTCAGAACATAGACAGAATATAAGCATCTTAATGCATGTTCTAAAACTGCTACAGACAAGGCTTCTGCATATCTTCCACAGCTTCTATATAGACTTATATTAAATGAGCCATCTGAATGATTTGATGCTCACTTTACATACAGAAAACTGTCAAAGAAATTGACACTCAATTTCTGAAGCAAAAGTGATACAGGATGGTATTCATTGTGTGTAATGCTTTGCTTGAATTATTTACCCAGTGTCTTACAATGTAAGGTATTGTGATACAAAGAACACAGTAGTTAATTATGGAGGTGAAAGTTGTCTATAAAAAGCACCAAAACACATGTTATAATAATTCCTATAAAATTATATATAGTATACTAATTATAAATAATTATACTAGACACAAACATATCAAATAAGACCAGACTTGTCACAAAAGTTGATTGCTGCAATCAGATTTGCAATATCCCCTGTTTTTCAAAAGGTATCAACACAGAAATAAATTAAAAAAAACTTCTGTTGTTCGTCACAGGTAACTGAAGATGGAATTAATTATTCTGATGTCAGGGTATGGCAGCTGCCCTATCATACCCTGCCGACACCCAGGAAGAGCACCAATTTCACACAGCACTGTTGCATCTCTCATGGCAAAATTCCAAGAAACTGGGACTTTGAACGTCAAGCTACATAATGGTTGTCTGAAGACCGCTAACGACAAAGAAACCTTGTCTGTTAGCACAGATATTCTAGCACAGATGTGACCCCATCCAGCTTGTCTGTCCCCATAGGTCTGCTGCTATGGAACTGCTTGTAGCTGGAAGTCTTTGGAACTGTCTGTCTGCTGTACACAAAGCTGCCTATGCTTCAGATCTGGTCTCTCACTGAGCATCTGAACTTCATACATCCTGTATTTAATTTCATGCTGTTAGTGTGCTCAAGCCTTTCAAACTTCATATCACTGTAATCTATAGAACCACTTTGGCAACTTTATTGATTAGCTTGTTTCCCTTCTCATCTTATTTCCAGATGAGGACATCCTTGTGCTTTGTCCACTGATTCTTAACATCACTTCCACTGTCTCTACTACAATAACTACCAAAAGAAGCTTGAAATTGTGTTTCATTCTGCATTCTGCTCAGCAGTTCTCTTATTTTTGTCATCTTCTGACCTTATATAAGCACTTTTTAGTGACACTGGCTCTGATACCCTCTGTAAACTCTAAGTCTCTGGACTCTGGACTAGTCTCATTTCCATGGCAGCAAAGCCAGTGTCAGTGACTACCTGACACTAGTGCAGTCTCATAGACAGATCAGCTCTTCATAGTAATTACAGAAATTGGACAAATATCAACCCATCAACAGATCACACACTGCTAGCCTCCTTCTCTTCTACTGTTTTTATTCACTCCAAAACCAACTGATGATTCTTAAATCCAAGAAAATTGTTCTCAACATTCTCTTCCATACTCATCCCTCCTACCCCACCAAATTTTTTCACACAGCTGATGATTTCATGGCCCACAAATGGTGACCAGTATTCAGAGTAAACCCATGCTTATCGCATGAGTTTCTTCACATTCACACTTTCGTTAGGAGTTTCGTACCTACAAAGTGGTGACACTAATGACCATAAACTATCTGACAATCTGCTCACTGGCTTCCATCCACACTAATCCAGGAAATTGCCCGCAACCTAGCACCATGTAGCATAATAATATCAGCATCTCACCTGGTTGGCTCAAGTTACAGCTGTATTGAAAAAGACATCACTCAGCCCAGCTGACATGTTCTACTATGGAATTGTTTTTTTTACTTCCATTCCAGTTCACATCTCTTAAACTTTCTTAACTTGTTCAGCTCTCCTCTTTTCTCCAACTTTTTTGATACCAAACAGCCTGGTTACAGGTGGGTAATTATATTTAAAAATGCTCTCATTGCAATGAACAAAGCTAAGTTAGTTTAGTGACAATTATTGACATTGTTAGACATGTTTAGGGGGGCTAGAGACCACCCACAATGTTATATAACCTCCCCAAAATAAACATGTATTAATTGTTTAAATTGTCAATAGCTTTCTTTTGTATTCTCACTCATTCCACTGTGCTATCTATCTCCATATTCATCAACTATGGCAGCCACATAGCAACCACCTAGCAATGAAAAAATAAAGTTAAATAAATCTAGTGATCTAGAAAAACAATTATATGGCTGGTACCACCACCTTGGTTCATTGTTGTAGGAGTTTGACCAATAGCCATTTGCCCTCTGGCTTTGGATACATATAACTATTATGTGTTACTTGCTTGTGTGAAAACAGATAACACATTGAGATACATTGAGAAATTAACATTCTGCTGTCCAATTCCTAAAAATGTAGTAATTAAGGTTATTAAACATAAATGCAGCTACGGACCAGATGCACATCTGGCAGTGGATGGATATTAGCTGAGTCATATGCGTTTGGACTTAACTTTGAATGGCATGTCTCTTCGAAGACATTTCTGCTATGGGGTAAACATAATTTTATGCTGGTTTCATAATGTGGGCCATATGGCTAATTTTTAAAACTTGCTTGGGACTTACTTCTAGACCCCCCCAGTCAAAGCTTAGCCCCCTATTCATAAATCATGGGATGTCCATAGTTACAATCACATATTGGGATTACTAAAGGAGTTCTTCAAAAATCATATATTGCCCTGTGATTAGATCCAATGGTTGGTCATACAGGTTTTTCATTTCATTTCCAAGCTTGATTAATATATTATTTGACTATGATTGACCTTTGAGTCTGATCAACATTCTTAGGAGAAAGTTAATTTAAACAATTAGTTAAAAGTTAAAAAAACAATAAAGAGACAAAGCTAAGATTATTGGTAGCCAACACAATCTGGGCTTTTGCCTCAGGATCTTGTGGATAGCAAGTGGTTTATACATTTGAATGACAGGTACGGTCATAGTTTCAAGATAACTCTAGCCTTGCAGATGTATATTAATAAAAACAAAAATTTAAACAATAAATCTGCATTGAAGTGTCTTTGTTAAGTGTGAAAAGTACAGTACTGAGCACATGTTCATATACTGACGAAGAAGTGTGTTTGAAAAAAAAAAAACATAGGTGGTGGCTGATTGGTGAATTAACAGATGAGGTATTGGACAATGGGCCAGAAGGTCCCACCTCTACAAAGCTACCTCTGCTGGATTATTGAGTAACTGACCTTAACCCACAAATGCTAGGAATCAAATGGTTGTATTAGTTCACCTTGGATAAGAGTGTCTGCCAAATAACATAAATGTAAATGTAAATGTAAATATATGTGGTTGGGAGGCTAGAGAGGGGGTTTTGATAGGTGCAAAACCATTAAATACTGTGCTAGCATGTAATTATTAAAAATGCAGTTGACCTTAAACCAAGTAAACTGTTGTTATGCCTAAATATTTTAACTTCAGAAGATAACATGAGAATTGCTTTATAGGTTTATTGTATGTGAGCAGTGTGAGACTTTATTGAGATATCTGCTAAAACTCAGTGGGAGACGTGAGATTACACATTAGTCTTTCTGACTGTGAAAATGCCTGAGAGACAGGGGACTTAAGCAATTGTCTGTAATTTTTATTTCCATTTGATTTCACTGTTCTCGAGAGGAAACATCAGAGATATTAAGGAGATTTCTTTTGTGACTTACACTTCAGACCTACGTGTTAGCAGTTTAACATTAAATTTAACATGTTAACACTTGCTGATTTAAGTTACTTGGCTATTTACCTTCAGGTAGTTAATGTGTGAAACTGCTTGATTGTCCATACTTAATTCTCAATTCCTGTCACCGAGGACTTGATTCCATTTTTGACTGAAACCAAGCTTTGCTAACAAATGAACCAGACCATGGACCATTTGTGGATTATGAAATAAAGGTTACATGTGAAGGATTAAAAGAAGCAATTAGTACATTTTTTAACTCTGGTCTAAAACAATGGGGCTCTTTGTATGTAGGAAAGCAACAGGTGATAGATAAAAGGTAAGTGGACGCAAGTCAAGAAATTTCTAAAAAGCAAAACAGACAAGAAAAATAAATTACTGTCTAACCATTATCTGTTACAGAAACTAGACATATCGACAGAGACAAGGTTAAATCCATAATAATCTACAGGAGAAAAACTATGTAACAGAATAACAGTGCTGCAGCAAACTTGCTCTGTGTTAAACAGCACAGAATAAAACATTCTTAGGTGCATCTAATTTCTTTCCATGACTGCCAGTAAACCATGTGACTATGCATGCACCATGCATAAACTACAAATACATGACATAGGGGAAAACAAATATCTTCACCAATTAAACTTTCACAGAGTTGACTTATATTACAAGCTACAGTACTAACAAAACTTATCTCACTTGTCTTGACCTTCAGTACCGAAGTAATTTGATATAGGTTATTGTTATTCTTTAATTTATGTTTTGTCTCTTCTAAACACAATTTTACCAGGATTAGTAAGTATTTAATACATTATATGAGATGCATATGCATATAGTCAGATAGCTTTTCATGAGCAGGTTAGGGTTGACAGTTTCAAGGTCAGTCGCACATGCTGAAACAAATCCTGCTGGTTAAAATTCAGAATGCCTTCCATATAGACAATAAAACAAGGAGTCTGCTCTATAAAGCCAATCACCAACTCTAATCACACAGTTATTGTGGACACTGGACAAAAGGCTGGTATATAGTGTGTTTGTCTAACTCAACAACAGGCATATTCATCAAACTGCCTTGTTACCCTTGTGTCCGGGGTACCCTTGTGGAAAAGATATTTGTTTGATAATTAAAGTTTAAAAAATTGCAAAAAGTGCAAAAATTGTTATTTACGTAAGCTATATGAAAAGCCTGGGTTCTGATTGATTTGCGTGCTAAGAGTTAGTCTTAGTAATGATAAGTATTATTTATGTGGCTCAAGAAAGAATAATAATGTGGCTGGGAGGCATGGTGGCACAGTGGTTAGCGCTGTTCAACTTGGAGTGTGAATGATGGTGCTTATGTGGTACAGCAGTCTACCACACTAGCCCACCACTGTTGGTAACCAGTGTTTTCAGTGGACTGGTGGCCTGTCCAGGGCAGATTGACTTATGCACCTGCACACAGATGCTGCAACAATCGGTTTGCATAATAAAATAATTTCTGCACAAACAGCTCAGGAAAGCTCATCTTCATGCTTGCCGTCCTAATCTGGGTCCCCACCTGACTGCAGTTTGTTGTCATAACCGATGGCGTTTGGCAGGTTGAAGTGGTGTTCTCTTTAGGGATGAATCTCAGTTTTCACTGTTAAGGGCAAATGGCAGACTGTGTGTACAGCATTGTGTGGACGAGCATTGTGTGATTGATCCCAATGTCTTAGCTCTTTATGTTTGACTCATGACAAATGGGAGCAAAAACAAAAGTGTAGCATGTATATTTTATGTGTACAACAATGATAAAAACTGGAGGAGTAATAATGTTGTGTTGTTTATTAAAGAGCAATCTATTTCTTGTGTAAAAAAGTTTTATTACACAACATCATATCAAACACCATGGACTGCCTGAGAGAGGATTTGCAGGCAATATAAAACTCATCTGAATATCAGCTATAACTTACATTAGTAACCAAACCTAGGATATTTTATGGGAGATATGTTAATGTATAAAGACAATTGTACTGTAAGAATACACACCAGTGATGATTCTGCCACAATGTCTTCTATTTAAGTAAAAAAAAAAATCTTGTTCCAACCATGGACATTACTGAGCCACCAACAAATCTAAAACATGACAGGTACTTTTTCTTAATTTCCCAAAAGTAGAGAATGATGTTGCCTTATTTTGGATGCCAGTTGAGGTTCTTTAGAAAAAGCAGAGATTTGTGTGCTACTTGCATGCAGCTGTAAATTAAAGGTGGTTCAATACAAAGTACATGGTGTGCCAAAATAAGTTCCCTCTACTCAAAAATTCAGGCTGTGTATCAGTGTTAAGGATTTTTGTAACTTTCACTCTGTGGGTGATAGGCACACGTGGGAAAACATGGCTTTTATGTCTACACAGATGGCCAGAGAATGCTGCCGAAATATCTTGAATACTCTCAGATGCAAAAGGAATTAAGGTAGCTAACCGCTTTGTCCTCTTATTAATTGGCCATGGTGCACATACAAGTACTTCATCAAAAACAACAACCTGTTAATTTAATAGTCTTCGTCATCTCCTGAGTGGGTGGATCTGAGTTTACTCTTGGCTAGCAACCGCTCTGTGCTCCACAGGTCAGCTATAAAATTTAAATTTACATCATTTATTAGACATCATAGCATCATAGCAGACATGTTTATAGTAATTTCAGGAGACAATACTTCATGCTAATGCAAATAACCAACAGTCAAAGATCACCATTCAAGTAAAACTCTTAGTATTTGATTTGTAAGAACATAAAAAATAGGATTTTTTGATCGATGTGTGTATAGTTCTAGTCCTCACTCAAGTGTTGAATGAAAACCGAGTAAGTTGTTGCCCTTTGAAGGCAGCAAGTGACTGTATGGCGAAAAATCTTGACGCTTGCCTGTCTTATGCCTTGAGTGGTGGGTCCAACTGAGCCAAGTCCAAGACTCAATGAGTAAAAGGTACAGACCAAAGGATGATTAGACCCTTTAGGTAAGAAAAGGTTAATCCATTTTTGTCTTTGGTTTTCTCTTTTGGAGTGAGTCACCACCTTTACATGACAGTAAATGAAATAGTTAAATATTTCCCTTATTCCGCTACATGACAGGCGTTGTCATCTGACAAAGGCAGTCTGATAGGTGAACAGAAAGGCATTAACATACTGATTCTGACAGATTCTGCTTCCATATTTTATTAGAGACCATGCATCAATCATAAAGCACTTAGATCTACAAAATGTGACAAAACATTCATCAAATATGCGGAGAAGGACTGTTAAGAAATATAAAAGCTATAGTGTTCATTGGTCTAAATGTAACCCTGCTTAAAATTATTGAATGAGTACATCTCAGTATAGTAACTCAGTCAAATGGAGCCAATCTTCCTCTTCTGACTACTTCTAGAGCCAGGCCTGCATAATGTATATACAAATATTACTGTTATGATATATAATACCAATAGCAATTTAATGATGCAAAGACTACCTGAGAAACAATGGGCAATTGACCCACATTATGGTTCATGCGACAGTATAAACTGCTAATGTCAAGGCATATGGCTTTTCTCTAGCAGAAATCAGCCAGGCAGTTTTGAAACCCCTAAACATTAAGTTATTCCTAAATGCCTTACATTCATTGTAATGCTTGCTTAATCCATTTTAAGGTCACAGGAAGCCTAACCGGCAACACTTGCTACAAGTCAGGATACAACCCCATATAGGACACCAATCCATGGCAGAACACATGTACACACATGCACACTCAGTTGGACTCTTTAGAGATGCCAATTGATTTAACATGTCTTTGTAATGTGAGAAGAAACCCACGCAGACACAGGGTAAGTGTTCATATTCCACACAGACAGATATCTCTGGAGCTGTGAGGTGACAGTGCTAGCAACTCTTCTAAAAGAGAAAGAGTAATAATTGAGAAGAAGAAGAAGAAGAAGCAAATTTCCATTTTGTACTGCATTTGTCCTTCAGGCTAACTTACTCTTATCTTTCCATGTGATGATAATTGTTGTTAATGCTCCCTTTCTTCAGTGGGTGGCAAGTGTTAACATCCATTATTAATTCATCCAGCTGAGCTTTGCCTGTGAAAAATGTTTAATTAACCAGACTTGAGAAAAAAACCTATTAATTTTGTTATACTTCATATATTATTATGTTAATAACAACTAAAATGCACCTTGAGTTACATTATAGTGACATCAGCTCAGTAGCAATAATTCATTTATTTTTGCAGTTATGTCTTAAAAACAACCGACCATTGCTCATGTAATGGCAACACTTTGGTGTTAGCATTTGGCATTAGCAGTTGAACAAATGGATCTTGCCATCCATCTAGCTATAAAGAGAGGATCATTGTGCACTAAATAGACAGTCCCAAATAATTTTATTAGGTTCAATTCCTTGTTTTTACACTCCTTGTACATTTTATCAGTTACCATTTGATTAGTTATAGAAGCACTTTGTAGTTCTCTACATTGTTTGTTAGTCTCCTTTACTCTCTATTGATCAGGTCCTCCACATTAAAAATGACATCCACATATCATGTAGTATTTGAGTGGATCATTCTCAGCACTGCAGTTTTCAGTCACTGTGAAAGTCTATAGGGCACATATACCTTATTACTGCACATTGTAGATGTAAAGTCAGAGGCAGCAGCTCATCTGTTGTTGCACAGTTTGTGTTGATTTTTCTATAATACTTCATCAGTGCTCACAGGATCCTGCCTACAGGATGCTGGGGGCTGGAAATTTCTGGTTGGTGGACTATTTTCAGTATAGCAGCTACAATGATGTGCTTAAAAACTCCAGCAGCATTGCTGTAACTGATCCACACACAGCAGCACAACACACTACCATTATGTCAGTGTATTCACTGCCATGCTAAGAATGAACTAGCACACAAATATTACATGATATGTGAATTCCTGTAGGGGTCCTGACCATTAGAGAAAAGAGTAAAGGGTACAAATAAAGTATAACCATATGAACTATACAAAGTAACCATAGAACTAACAAGGTGCTTTTATATGGTAAGTGGAACTGACAATGAGTAGAGAAACATGGATTGTTTATGTAATAAAGTGATCAGTGAGTTTATATAGTAATATAGCCTAAGTAGCCCTGGTCAAATGATATGTTCAGTCTTAACATACTGTACATGGCCAAATATATGTTTTGTTGATATTGTAAATTAAATTAACTTCACATAACCTTCGCAGGACAGCATGTTAATAAATCAATTTTGTTGTCAGACCCTACCAAAAATATTAGAGGATCATCTGAGAAGATGATCCTCCAAAATTTTAATATGTTTCTAAAATCCTTTAAAAATGCATGTATCACAACTTCCAGATGTGAATTACATTCAGTTCTTTTCAATACTGCAAAATGTTATTCCTCCCCGCAACTTGTCCACTGAATTATGATGACGTCACTCTAAAGTGGCCCATAATTAGTTCATAAAAACTTGCTTCTGTCATGAATATAGCCATTAATGCAGATACGATGTTAAATAAAGCTTATAACATAAAACTTTCTTGTGTTTATTTATTTATTTTTTTTATTTAAAGCTTACAAATCTAGGGGAACAGGTGGAGCTGCCCTAGATTTTCCATAAGACTTTGTCTGGTCATTGAGCCATATTCTTTATATTCAAACTAATAATTAACTGTTAAGTGTAAGATCTACCTTAGTCTTTAATGGATCCTAAAAGCTTCCTAGCACTGACTGTGAGTTCAAGTATTCCTATGATTTAGGTTGAGTATAGATCCATTTTGACCTCTTCAGATTCTAACAAATATTTTTCTAAATTAAGTTCTTCTACTCAATCACTGCAACAAATACAAGTCTTAAATGCCTTGTTGTTATAACATGTAATCTTTACTCTGCTCAGTGCAACTGATGCATGTCTCATTGTCACAAACACTTAATCATAACCTCAGCCCCAGTGGACAAGAGGCTCTTATGATGAAAATGCATGAGCCGCAGTCCCCATGCTGAGTGACTGCTGTTTGCAAGAAAGCAATGTGACCTTTACCAGAAGCTAAAAACCTTCAAGATTTTTGCTGCCTGCCAACATCAACATAATTAGCTTGAGTATCTGTGTTTGACCCTTACATTCACATGTCCTTGAGAACTGATGGCTACAGATATTGTCAACCTGAGACTGTAGCCAGGAGTGAGAGAGGGAAGAATGTTCAGAAATAATGTCTCTGACACTGTGTGACGATTCAGTCAAGCCATTCAATGTTTAGGGACACAAAATGACCTGTCCTAATGAAAATGTACTTACACGTCTTTGTGTGTTATCCAAATTGAATCTGTGGCAGATTCTTTAAATAGTCATTTGGGTGATTGACAGATTAGAACTCAACCTCAGCTATCTGATAATGTTTTAATAATATTTTCTTATGTCAATGCATATCTCACATTCTTGTTTAGGTCACAATTGTGGATACTTAGTCCTCTGTTGGAAAGGTATATTTTCAGGCACTTGTGTGGCTTATCTAAAAGGTTCACACTGGCTTTTTGTGAAGCCAGTTTTCATATCTGATCCCAGAGTTCCACTGTGCACTGACCATTAGAGATGTTTACATTCTCAGCTGTGGGTTGGTGTGTCTGGCAGCCACAGCAATTCCATCTCCATGTCTACAACCACACATTCTGTAGTCTTACATATAAAACCAATACAATTATGCAGAAAAACAAACATGCCCACCGACACATCATCAGGTTGCCTACACTCACCTCAACAGCATTCTACACATACACACCCACCCAGCTAAGCCTTCACTCTATCGCACTCTCAGTCTCCTTAGTTCTGGTTAGTCGCATGTATTTCTTTCTGCACTTCTCCACAAAAGCTCATTGCTGTGGTTTTAAATACTACATTAATTTGCTATTTGACAGTTTGCTAAATTTCCAGTTTCTATACTTTGACCTACATCTCAGCCTCACCATTTAGTTACCAGACTCTGAACTTCCTAATGTGATAATAAAGTGCACTCAACTAGAACTTAGAACTTATGAAATCAAAACCAATTTGGAAGTTAAATTTAGAGAAACACAGAAAGGTTTTCTCTAATGTCCAATTTTCTTTTTTCTTGTTTCCTAATGATAACAGCCAGGTATTTGGTACATTTTAATGCACACAGTGCTTGGGGCTGCTGAAAGGCAAATTCCTAAATGTCAAAACAGCCCAAGAAAGCTGAAGGACAAAATCTGAACTAATGCCAGAATTACCTAATTACAAGGTCAGATGTTCTGTTGTCTATTTTTTAATAATTTCTCTATACCATTTACTTAGGAATCAGATGGGATGGGTGGTACGAGTGGAAAGAGTTGTATTTGTTAAACCCAAAAATCATATTGCTGGTGTAGATGAAAAAAACCCAGTAACTTTTATTTTAAATGTGCATCACTATGGCTACGTTCACATTAAAAGCCACATTGCTCAAAACTGATTTTTTGCTTAGATCAGATTTGGCTTTCTTGACAGTTCACATTCACAAATGTAAGTGACCTGCATCTATCTGTAATGTGAACGAATCTGTCCCCGAAACATCTCGCATGCACACACTGATATGTATATACACGTCACCTTCATCACCAACAATAAAAAACATCATTCCACACTATTTACTCAGTGTTTAAAGGTGTATGCGTTAGCAGCTCATATGTGCGACAGAAAACATCTCGCCTGATGAGCATACTCAGGTCGAGAAGGCAAATAAAAGTCTCCATATACAGATACGTATCTGATCTAGGACTACATACGAAAGTGACTCAAATCTAATGTGAAAAGATCAGATTTGACATGTCCACACAGCCCTGAAATAAATCAGATCTGAGCCACATAAGGCAAAAAATCAGAACTGAGTCATTTCAGCCTGGTAATGTGAATGTAGTCTAAGTCGATGTCGTTTAAGTTGCCACATTTGGCAGCAAATCAGACAATGCACACACAATATGTTCTGCTGTAAAAATGGCTTACCACAGCGAAAACATTCTTTTTTAGGCTAGTCAATTTAGCCAAAAATTCATTGCAGCAATTCAAAATAGTACTCCATAGTTTGCATGCCCCCCATGTGCGAGGAGGCACCCAGAACCCACTGCACCAGCATAGGGTCTGACAATGGGTCGAAATACTTTAGCCTCAAACCTAATAGCAGTCAGTGTGCCATTGTCTAGTCTGTCGTGGTCTTTGCATCTTTCCAGGGATATGTCTCCCCAGACCACCGATGATGCACCACCAAACTATTCACGCTGAATGATGTTGCAGGTGGCATAACGTTCTTCATGGCATCTCCAGACCTGGTCACATCTGTCACATTTGCTCAGTTGAAACTTGCTATCATCTGTAAAAAGGGATATGGAACCATTGACGGTCTTGCCAATTATGGTGTTCTATGGCAAATATAAAACCAAGCTCTAATGCTTTTGGGCAGTGAACCCACTACAGGCCGTTGGACCCTCATGCCCCCTCTCCTTAAGCCTGTTTCTGACTGTTTGGTCAGACATGCACACCAGTGACCTGCTGGAGGACAAAATGTCAGTGGTCTCCACCTATTAAGCCATTACTGTTTTGGAGGTTGTCTCATTGTTGCTCCTCTAGATCACCTGTTGTTAATTTCATAAATACCAAAGCAGCTGAAACTGATCAACAACTACTGTGAAACTATTATATTATTATTAATATAAATATATAAGTATTCCCTAGATATTGTGAGTAGTGTATAAAATTTTATGATTTATGCAGTCCTACTGTCATAGTCCATCTATTTCATAATGCCAAAAAAGTGTGCCTGTGCTTCTGTTCGTGTATCAAAACAGAGGGTTACAGAAGAACAGGCAGATGGCCTACCACTCTACAAGATCAGAACACTGTGACAGTCCCCAACAGCTCCTTGAAAAAAGGGGCAATTAAGCACTGGTTTTAATCAGATTCTTCAATTATAGTCCAGCTGGTTTCTGTCTCGAACCTTCCTGCTGCTCATCATTGCACTGTCGCTCCTTTGTATTGGCTTTCTGTAGGACCTTCCTGCAGCAGAGAGATTCTAGAGGTGATAATTAATGGTAAAGTATTTGATTCACAGTTTTGAAATGGCTATTGGAGAACTGCTGGATCAGAGCTTTCATAGAACTTGCCTAAACCTACCCTTAACTGTTTGTAACTTTTAGACAAGTAACAATTACAAAATTTCAGTGTATGAAACCAGCAGTTGTGACAATCATTTTCTCAGTAAATACACGAATTATCAAATGAGAACAACATTATTGAGCTGAGATTAGAGCTGATATGTTTAGATAAAAAATGTTAATGGTTCTATGCCACAATTTAAAATTAATCATGTGTTTGTGTACTATAGTTGTTTATGTGTGCTCTTATGTGTAATATACATTTCTAACTATTACCCACAAAAATGTGTTATCCAAAAACAGATTCCCTAAAAACTTCATTGTCTCAGTTCCATCAGAGGCACCATTGTTAGATGTACGAGTTCCTACATTTATAGTGAGTACCGCAAGCTTAGTAGTTGGAGGTTGTAGGTGAAAGTCACACCCGCTTCCTGCTCGGCTGGACCACGCCCAACCTCACACTCATTGTGTCTCACCTTCTTACTAATTACGCTCACCTGGACCTCAATATAACGTCCCTATATATTCCTTCAATCGGCACTTTTTCGTCGCTAAGTCACTTGTTTTTTTCCGTGCACTAAGCGTTTTCTCCTATGAATACTTTTGATCGTGTTCTTAACTTTTCGACACGCTTTCGTCTCCCGACTACGATTTCGGCCTCACCCTCTGGTCTCGTTATTGCTCCCGTTCTGGTTACCTACTTGGATTGTTTGACACCGATTTCTGGATTTTCCCCTCACTAAAGCGCTGCTCAACTGCTACCTGCGTTCACTTCCTCCTGTTTACTCGGCGTCACAGTGAATGAGTTTCATTGAATCAAACAAGGCAAATTATACTGTTGATCTGGTAAAGCAACTCTAAAAGCAGTGATTTTTGTTTCCGTTTGGGCAATTGCCTTAAGATTTATTGTCAAATGTATTTTTTATCATAAAGAAGAAATTCGTGACTACAAAGTCAAGCTTGTTAAACAATTATTTTAACAACTACTGTGGTGTAGTACATCATAATATAGAGTAGTGAACTTTTAAGTGTCCTGATACAGAACTGTAAATACAACTTCAAATGTTTTCTAAGTTGCCCTAGTTAATCACCTTTCTATAGCCAATCAAATTGATTGCATAGTATACACTAGTGTACAACACACAACTGAAATAAACCTTAAAGTAATTGTCATCAAATCAGTCATAGAGAAATGTCTAAACAAACTTAGAGGCAACAGGTCCGAAAAGAAAAAATACAATAAAATACAGTTTCTCTTTTCGAAACAGGGTATTTCTGCTTAATAAGTCCTTTCCTTTGTTTAGTTTTTTTTTTAAACCATCTGCTAGACCTGGGGCCTTACTCGCATCAATTTAGTGGCAAGCTAATTTCTTAATAGACTTGTGCATATAACTTATGCATAAATTGGTGGCTTCTGATTGAGAATCAGCAGGCAGTTCACCGGTTTTATTGGATTGGTTTTTTCCTTATTAAACTTGCACACTATTGGCTACTTTAAATAATGGGTCCTGCTATTTGAATAGAATGTAATTTTGATTAAAATACAATTCATCATTCACAGTGTGCAAGGTCACACTGTGAATGATCACTCCTAGACAGAGTGCTCTTAGTCTTTGTCAAAGGGAACACAAACACATACACACTCATTTTGATGACTCACATCGGGGCACATTAAATGTGTCAATTGATTTAACACATGTATTTGGAATTCAAGACAAATCCAAAGTATCTAGAGGAAACCCTGCAGACATGGGGGAATATTCAAAGTGTAAGTAATGGCATGGGGACTGGATAGGGGACTATATAAACAGTGGTAGTACACTGGCTTGAACCCTCTGGCTTGAACCACTGTTCTGCCATATGCAACTTCTTGATAGATGTACAGTGAACCTGTTTGGACCAGTGTTGTTAAATTAAAAAAGAACCTGAACATATGGCTGATAAAAGAACTTGGTGTAGAGTGACAACAATCAAATCTTCATACTAGAGTGGAAGACAGAACTCTGCACAGATATTGTGGGGGAAAGGACAGGCAGGTTTTCTTTCAGAAGCCAAAGACCTGGCAGACTTTCAGCACCGTGGAGAGCGCCATTCTGTGGCCTGACAAACAAAGAAGCCAAACCGTGCAATAACAACACAACAGTGTCGCTTATTGCTCATTAGGACTGAAAGTGTACAGACATGCAAGAGGCTTATCACGTGTGACTTCATATTTGATTAGGTTTTCTGCCTAAACGAAACTTCTGCAATTAGATAAGGGCTTGACTTTGGGATTTTGGTACAGGGTAGCCTACATATGATGTTCTGCAAAGATCATACCTTATATAAAACAGTTTGAAAAGCTTATTTTTCCCCGAGCGACAGGAATCTACAAACAGTACTGAGCGGGGCAAAGATGAAATAGTTGAAAATCCGGTGTATTTTAAAAAAAAAGCCGTTTTTCTTATCTGTACATCCCCTGTAGCCCTGCCTGAGTCACTAGGCATTAGGGAACAGCCTAGGGCGCTAGGATCCGGAGGGGGATGGCTTTCTGCTCTGCTTCCCGCCTCACTGTTAATGAAAAAAAAAACAGCAGATTCCTGTGCCGGCGCGAGTGTGCTCACTTCCTAACTTCCTGCATGGAACTGCACGGACGCGCTTGACATCAGGAGCCTGTGCTCTGAACAAACCCGAGAAGCATCGCTGATTCCTTCAACTCGAACCTATTAGGAACCGGATTAAACCCGAAAAATGTAAAGAGGAGAAGTGTAGAACCCAGGGTGTGCGACATGTCCCATGAAATTTTGACCGCAGCGCTGATCTGCTAATGTGCGCTTAAATTCATTTCAAAACATTTTCCTCCTCTCGTATTGACTCTTGTTTCGTTTCTATCCGTGACATGAGGATTCGAAGATACAGGCTCCTGTACTGGACTCTGTCCTTGCTGCTCATCCAGTCCATCAGCGCTCATCCCGGTAAGTGTGACTACTCGCGTTTTGTCTTTAATCGGGGCCGTGCCTGTTTTTTCTTTGCTTGGTTTTAATGTTATTCTTTTAGTTCCTCAATTAATCCAACGATCAACTCAAACGAGAAACTATTAAAGCACTAATGGGCTGAATCGTTTTGACCTGTGAAGGAAACATCTGTGATCTTGCTTTTATTTAGGCCGTATTCAAATGAGTAATCACAAATGGTTTTGTTTTGAGTGATATCTCTAAGGGTTCTGGTACACAAATCGTGTTGATTTGCGTCTCGCCGTGTTTAAACGAGCACTGATGAGGACCGTTTAGCACCCTCGAGGGTCGTAGATCAATGATCATTTAGCTGGCTTTTTGCAGGTTATGTGACTAAGATTTGTTCAAGTTTAACCGCTTTGTTGTCTTTCTAAATACTCGGTCATTTATTTTTGATAAAATTACTTTAACTGATGTACCTGTACTTTCTTTGACGAATTAAATTTAAATGACACCCGTGAGAAACGTAAGTTTGCTTATTTGTTTATCAGGTTTGCGCTGGAATATAAACCCGCACCAAAGGTACCCCTGTACTCCTTTCACCCTGTACTCTGTACTCCTGTCTCTTTCAAATGTTTTCCTTGCACCTCTTGTTGGTTGTGTTTTTAACTCAGAACTTGCTGATTTAATTTTCTTCATGCTATAGCTCCTATTCAACAAAATCTGAAGGTTACACTAACCTGTCTTGAAAAAAAGTTGCTGTAACATGTCATTGGAATGGGGCTTTCTATAAGACATTCTGATGGCTTTATTAGAATGCTCTAGGTAAGAGGCTTTGTCATAAAAGGTTGTACTTGACTTAGTCACTTAATCATTGATAAATATAATTTATTAACCTTCTCCTTCCCTGTCAAACGTTAATGCTAAGCTGTATTAAAGTAATAAATAATATTCATTGTGTAATGAATAATATTATAGAATACAGCCATATTCATTCTGTATTCCACATACATTCCATAATACATTTGCCATTTCAGACCTACTAACAAATAACAAAGAGGAACTGCTAAGATCTTTACTGTGGAAGAAAACTTAGGAAGAACACAATTGTCCCATCCTGTGTGCAAGTCAGAGATCACAGTGTCCTGTTGAGATTGACACTCGGCCTCTCAGTCAAACAGGCATGAAGCTCTGCTGGAAGCTGTAGTCTGACAACCGAATCCATCAAGTGCCTCTTGTCAGTTTTTTAATGCTTTACCTTGCCCTTCGTTCTACCCAGCAGCACTCACACTTTCCACTAATGAGCACTCCTCTGCCAGGTGATTGAATGGTCGTCTATGTAATGAAATCAGAAAGGAATTCTTTCTACCTCTCCTTTTTCTAATCTGTCTTTCTTCCATACCCTGACCTGCATAAAAGAGTCAGTAAATCGTTTAATTGAAAGCAGAGAGTGAAAAATCAATACAAGAGAAGCATTAAATTTAATGGAATACAGTGATCCAGATCCATATTTCATATCCAAAAGATGGTTGTGACTTTAACATGTGTCACGGGCTTACTTCACCCTGGCTTTTCAGATTCCTTTAAGTGCTTTAGATGTAATAGAAAGGTAAATTGTTTTGGCTGGCCTAAATTACCATTTAGTATTGCTCATCCTTTTAGACAAAATGTCTGAGATGGACTGATTAAATAACAGGAAACATATAGAGAAAAGTATTCAGAATAATATTTACACCCACCATCTACATTATTAATTACACCTGTTAAATTGCTTGCTGAAGGAGATATCTTATCAGCCAATCACATGGAAGAAAGTCAATGCATTTAGGCATGTAATCATGGTCAAAGGGACCTGCTAAAGTTCCCTGAAGGGGAAAACAGTGGTTTAAGCGACTGTGAACATGGCATAGTTGTTGGTGCTAGATGGGCTATCTGAGTATTTCAGAAACTGTTGACCTGCTGGGATTTTCTCAAACAACCATCTCTAGGGTTTACAGATTATAGTCTGAAAAAGAGAAAATGTCCAGTGAGAGGCAGTTCTCTGGATGAAAATGACGGATTGATGTTGCACTGATTGATGCCACAGGTCAGATGAGAATAGTCAGACTGGTTTGAGCTGACATAATTGTGTGGTTCTTGGCCCACTTTAGATCCTTTAATACCAGTTCAGCTTCGTTTAAACGCCACAGCTTACCCGAGTATTGTTGCTGACCATATCCAATTATTTATCACCACAGTGTACCACCCCCAGTGGCATCATCTCACACTGATCTCTTAAACATGACAATGAGTTCACTGTACTCAGGTGGCCTCCACAGTCACCAGATCTCAACTTGATTTTAGAAATTTTCTTATATCTCCTATCTATCTAGTTCATCCCATTAGTCATATATTTTACATATATCAACGTATAGGCCTTAAACAAGATTCATAAATAAGCCCCAAGGTTTGACATCATCTACAATATCACATACAGTCACGTTAAATTAATTCATAGGTTTTTCTTTTACACCGAGTATGTCTTGAATTTCACAGAATTATCTTGTTACTGGGAAATTTTGTTGGAATTGAATATGTCAGTATTTTCTTGGCTATTTATTAGACAAGCCCAGTAAATGCTTAATTTGTCAAACATGCTTCATGCTGTGGCTATGTAAAGACCAATTATCTACCAAGCATAACTCGTCAGTTTGATTTTATGATTACCCCATGTGCCTGTGATATACTAGGCAAAGAATGCTCCTAAGGAAGTAGCGTCGATTCCTGTGCAGTAGGTTTTGTATCCAGGCGACATTGTTATTATTTGAAAGTCCAGGCTACAGCTTGTCTTGAACAGTTTGCTTTTTTTTTGGCTGTTTTTACTTTTTACCTATCTGCTATGACTTAATATGACTTATTTGATTCATTTAAAATGTGGTAACTATTAATTATTTTTATCTGTGGTTATGTTGGTGCAGAAAAGCTTGTATATTTCTACCTGACAACTAAGTATAAAGAAGTATTTCTGGTCTGGTATTTTCAAGGTTTGTCACTGTCTCATTTAAATAAACAGTAATATTCTTCATGTAAGAACGTTTGATCTCAGTAAGAGTTTGCTAATGCAGCTATGTAAATATTAAATATGGAATTAATTATCAAACAAAGGAATTATAGGTATTTAAATTGAGGGAAAGTGTATTATGTCTGTTCCTAATAATGACCAAGCTTTGACTTTGAACCTGGCATCTTGTTACTTAATGTGTGATTGATGATTTTAATACAACAATGTGAAATTGTAGACATTGTGAAAGAAATAAAAATGGATAAAACAATACGTATCAATACATACACAATGACATCATTATATGTTTACTATTTTGATTTCTCTCTCTTTCTCTCTCTCTCTCTCTCTCTCTCTCTCTCTCTCTCTCTCTCTCTCTCTCTCTCTCACACACACACACACACACA
>JAUZST010025027.1:0-31033 GCA_034779995.1 Parotocinclus haroldoi
TTTTTTTTTTTTCATATGTTTATAAAAAACACAACAGGTTAACTTTGTGGAAAACACAAATGTTTTTTTACTTTAATGCTTCCTTTATAATTCTATGCATATTTTACTAAAAAAAGGCAATGCCTTTGTTCTTGAGCACTTAAACATTTTAAAACACAGAACAAACTAGAAGTGATATAGTTTTTGTTTAGTAAAGTAAACACCAACTGCTGGTTACATTATAGTACAACTTGCTTTATAACTTAGACTTATGTAGGAGTGTCAGTAGCTTCTTTACATATTGCCACCCTTCGGTTCTATCCAAGAATTTTAAATTCCCTGTAGCCGAAGGTTACCACATTCGGTATTCCAGCCGAAGCCATGCTACGAGAAAAGGGGCTGCGTCCCAAATCACCTAAATAAAAGTACGGAAAACATTTACACACAAAAAAGTACTTTCCCCTTTAGTGCACAGTGCCTTTTAATGTTCACGAGTCATTTTGGACGAATCCAAGTCGAGTCGGGAGTCATTAGGGACAAGTTTCAAGTCAAGTCTGAAGTCTTTTTCCAGGCGACTTAAGTGCGACTTTGACTCGAGTCGCTCACTCGATACCCCATCTCTGGTTATGACAAGGTTTCTCCTGTTGTTTTCTTTCAAAAAAATTGATGCAACCTAAAGAAGGATAAACCGAAAGAAGGATAACATTTCCAAAAATATGCATTAAAAAACATGGACTATAGTGTCACAGTGGTGCAGCAGTTTCTGCATCCCTGATTTAATCTTGTGTGAGTTTACTCTGGGTACTCGGGCTTTCTCCCACAGTAGAAAGACGTTTTGATTAATGTTTCTAAAGTGCCCTTAGTATATGAGTGTGTGAGAACATTTGACCATTAAGGATTCGCTCCCTGCATTGGGTTATTCCTACCTTGTGTCCTGTGTCCCAGCTAAGCACAAGCTTCCCTATGACCCTGATCAGAATTAAGCCTATATGAAAAAGATTAAATGAAAACTTGCATTGTGAAAATGTTTGTGGACCTTCTTAAATGATGTATGCTATTTTTAAAAAGTCTCTGTTTCATAAATTTTTGATTATTGTGATACTTTGTTTTACAGAGGTGAATCAGAATATTAGAATGAATTTAGAAATTAAAACCCCTTGACATAAGACCACATTGGGTATTAAGTACTTAGAAAAATTAAGATTAAGAAGGTGTGTAGTGAAAGCCATAGCCACTTGTTATATTGTATATATAGTATGTAGTGACAAAACGATCAAATAAATCAAAGAACCCTCTATTTCAGACTAGATTCTGGATTAACACTGGATTAACAGTATAGACCATTGCCAAACTCTGATTGGATTGTTTTTTATCAGATAAAGCCATGACTCTGATATGGGCTCAGTATCGGGAGATAACTGGTGAACTCAAACAACGCCCAGAGCGGCTGGAGGTCAAGAGGAATAACTGGTACTGGGACTCTATATCAGAGATGAGCAGATATCTCCACTGTCATGATGCAGAGACTGAGGCTATGGATAGAATACTGAATGGTATAAACCTGTTATTAAGGACCATTCATACTTATGTAAAGAAAATCAACTGTACATTTTATGTAATTACTTATTGGCTATTTACAGTTTTTTTTTTCCTACCTGTACTCGATTCTTAGGTTCCTTCTTGATCCACTTAATAACTGTCTCATATACTAGTTCCTCAGCCTTAGCGTTGAGACTGTCATTAGACAGGTAGCTGATGAAGTCCTCTTTGGAGATGTTGAGTATCTCCTGCTGGCCCGCCACCTCAGGGAAGTTCTGCAGGGCAAAGGCCTTTGCCATGTTATGGAGCTCTGTGCATTGCATTGCCTCGGCCATGGCCAGCACCCCCAGGCAGTTACTGGCCGTCAACTGCTTCTCTATATAAGATTATCACCAAAAAGCAGAGAAAGACAGTGAGACAGACAGAGAGGAAGAGAGAGAAAAAAAAAAACATTTGAAGGGAAAATTGCATGATGCATTTATACCACACGCCTCTGGGGATGCTGTTTGCTGGATTAAATTTCTGTGTGCATTGCTGTGGAAACAGCGGGTGTAATATCTCACGCAGATGGCAGGAAGAAGAACTGAAAGGAGGAAATCGATTGGACACAGGAGCAGAAGGCTCACCCAGGTCTTTTGATTAGCGCTGGCAGACACATTTTTTTCCCCTTGCACTAAAAGGTCAACACATCGGCTCTGTGGCATACACTGCCTACATCGAACAGGAACTTCAGGACAGGACCACTGTCAGTGCATATTCAGAGTGCCGAGGAACAAAGCAAATAGAGCAAGGCCAGCGCAAACAATTCTCAGGTATACACTGCAATCTCGCTGTGCCGAGAAAAGACATATCAGTTATTCCGGAGGGAACGCGTGCATGAAATGAGCATATGAACTTGAACGACTGTGAACCAGAATGACTGTAAAAGCCAGTGCTCTTCCTTCTACTGACCTTTGTTAACCTTCTCTATTGTTGAATGAAGTGTAGAAATTGCACCTAGTCTGTGAAATAGCCCACGGAATCTGCCAACACTCATTTTCAAAGTAACCTATTGTGAAGTCACACAGTATGCTTGATAAAAATTCAAAAAAAAATGTAATTTCCATCCACACTGGCTGGATCATCATTTATTCTGCATAGCATACTAGTGAGCGAGTTATTTTTACCCCACATTTCTTTTTATGCGGCATATTGTTCCAGAACTACAATGAATTCCTACAGGAAAAAATGTCATTTCACACAAGTTGAGGACTTTATGGATTATTAAGTGGCAGATCCCAGTGGAAGACAATGATAGAGGCACTGGAGAAGCTTTAATAAATGAACCAGTGCTGTCAAATCTTCCAGACTTTTCCGAGTTTGCTTTTAAATGCAGCAAGACAGGTTAGCTCCTCCAATATTCTACCTCTTTCTCATCAGTGCTAAAGCTTATTACTTAAGGCGTTAAGAACGGTGCAGTTATAGAAGTCTTCAGATTGAATTTACACACTGCAATGGAGAAATAATACATACTCAAAGTTAAAAATTGATTCAATATTCCAACATAGCAACCATGCATAAAAAGTGTCAGAGGATGATTCCAATCTACTGATATTCCAGCTTCTACGGTTGTCTGACCAGAATGTATGCTAAAATATATATTTCAGTCTCGTGGCTCATCACACAACGTGTCGGGATATTATATTTCACATATTTGAGAGCATTTAAGATTTAGCCCCAGTGGGATTAGAGGCATTCATTTAGGGGAATAAACAGTGAAAGCAGTTATGATTAGTAAATGACTAGTATATTAAGTGTCTTGTTTATGTGTTCACTTTAGAGTTCTTTACTTGTTTCTTGGGCCCAGAGACCCTTAAATCTGTTGATAAAGCCTTTGAAAAACATTTATCACCAACTCTTGTGTTCCACCTCTTAAGCATCCTCATTATTAGTCACGAACACTTGCACATCCTTTTAAAATACAGTTCAGAGTGTTAAAAGTGTTTTTTTAACTAAAGCCGTATACGGACTCAAACTTTTCCAAAGACACTGTGCAGCACTGCCCAGCATGTGATCTTTCTAATAACATATTTTAATTCATTATAATAGATCTCAACATAATTTATTATAATTTATATTTATCTACGTTTATGCTGTCTTCTGAAGTGGATTCTTGATTAGTAAATTGTGATTCGGTGCTGAGGCTTGGCTAGACAACAGCGTTAAACAGCCAATCACTGCAGCAGATCCATGAGCAGAGGCAAGAAGTTAAAGAGAGAAAGTCAGTCATTTACTATCTCAATGCCTTTGTTGTGTTCATTTGCCCATGTGTGGGCTACAGACAGATCTACCTCAGTTGAGGTGTTTAGAGACTTTAAGATTCTCGTGTATGTGTGGATGACTTTCTGCCATTTATTTGTAAGAAGCTGTAAATGGCCTTCATCAGCATATGTGCCTGTCCTATTATTAATGACATTAAAAGTAAAATACACTTAGTATAGGTGGTCATAAAAGGTTAGAATAATGACCTTGTGGTTTTGAGTCTTCTCCAATAAAACCCAGATTGGAAAATCCAAAGAAAGTAACATGTGACACTCCTTTGTATAAATCATCCTACATTTTCCTTTGGATTATTCTCACTAACCCGTAGATATTAAATGAGATTTAGGTCAGTAGACTGGAATGGTAATGGTAAAACATGATTCTGTAGTCACTGAACAATACTAATCTGAACACATTTTATAATTCGGGATTATTATTTTGTGGTTGGAGAGTCTAGGTGCTTACATTTGGGTTTAGATGAAAGAAAAGACATCCTTTTGGTACATATTTCAAACAGTTGGAGTGGGGGTGGTGTCTAATTGTAGATTAGGACAGTTACTGGTTTTTTTTTTATTCTATACAAATCACCAACACAGATCCCAATGTCTGTTATCTGCTGGCTGGGAGGTAGACTAAAATACACCTTTTTCCTTTTCCAAGTAGATAAATACAACTCTGAATGTTTTAAACTTCTTCACTATTGAGCATGTGTGGATATGGGCCTTTTCAAATGAATGCCAGCAATTCTAACATGTATACATAGTTGCATCATAACTCCAAGAGACACATTACTTAATATTGCTTATATTCTGGCTAGTTGAACATGGAGCTCTGCTTGGCATTATTTTATTTAAAAACTGCTATTGAAACGCATTTCACAAACATGTTGTCTATATACCATTAATATAACAGATTGTGAATATTTTTCATAGTAGTGTTATAGTAGTTAGAATTGATTTCTGGTCCCAGCTCTGCCAAATTGCCACACTTTGATTCTTAACTCTAAATTTCTTGGACTGGATTGTAAGACTGTACCAGGCGACTGTAAAACAAAAGCATTATCATTCAGGCACCTGCTCATATTTATTTGTTGACTTTAAATCAAATTTACCTACGTATACCTAGGTAAGCTGGACACTGTTCAGTTGACCTTTGCAACTTCCTACTAGTAGTAGCACCAAGCTAGATTTACCTATTTAAAGGTTTAGAAAATGATATTGCATTACCTGTTCTGGAAACAAGTGTTTCTTCCAAGTTATTGTGGGTCTACAGTGTGAGTGATTGACAATGTGTACCTGAAGAACCACGGTGTTGTGTATTTCCTTGAGTGATGTGTATAACAGTTTATGCTTCGGATGCTGTGTGGATGCCAGCATTCCACTCGTGTATTCTCATGTATATAAATCTCTGAAACATTAACATATTGTTCACATACAGTATCGCAACTTGCTCATTAAAATGTATGAAAATTATATAATCTTTACATTACAACCCTAGCATGACAAAATGTAAGTATGTCTGGTCAACGCCCAGTTTCACAGAATGTAATGCAATCATTAAACAGCATATACCTCTACATTAAATAGTGACCTGAACTACAAAGGGTTAATAACGATTAATAAGGAGAATAACGATTAATTCCTAATACTGTTTTTATCCTTCATGGTTTATAAGGACATATTGCAAGGCTGTTTACTTTGTCTGTGAGAATAAAGGCGATAGCCTCATTAACATTTGACCACTAAAGTACTGACAGTTGTTCCACTGGACAGGAGAATCTAACAAATGACTAAATGTAAAACAAATAAAGAAAGAAAGAAAGAAAGAAATCCCTCTCTAGGTATTTACAGTTCGGTTGATGTATCTCAGTGGCCCAAGCCAGAGCTGAACATTAACTTGATTAATGCTAATAATAAACACAGTGACACACAAGATAAGTTTAAGCTTGAACATTACACAAAAGTGTCCAGGGTGCTTACCTAGGAATGAGACACAGACTTTGCAGAAGGTGTTGAATTGGAACTTATTGGCAGCCTCCAATAAGGTTTTGGCATTGGCTGAGTCTATGATGAGGGAGCCTGTGTAGACAAATTCAAGCAGCAGCTCCAGAATGTCCACCCCAATGTTGTTCATCGTCAGAGTCATTTTTTCACCGTTCCTGCTCTCTCCGGCTAACCTGGATACAGCAGAGGGCGAGAATATTAGAGCAGACCTACTGGGGGAAAGGATCAGCATTGATTAAAACCTGTCATGCAGTCAGATTGTAAACAAATGAGACATAAACAGTGAGCACACCGGAGCTGTGAATCTCTGGGATTTGCAGCGGAGCTTGGGGGTAAACCTGTACTGGTTGTTATGCATTTTCATGCATTATACATGTATAAAGGCAAAAAAGGAAGTGCAGCCTGGATGGGCTGCTAATGGAGCAGCAGCTTATTTAGGAGAAGCAGATAGCTAAGTACATCTCATTAGAGAGGAGTAACAGACAATATCTCTGTGACTATTTGGGGAAAAGTCTACAGGGATTGCAGGTGAGGGGGCTACAGCTACAACCTCACAATTGCCCAACAAACAGCCCACTAAAGCACAAGTTTGCAATGATGACACACTAATAAAATGCTAACAAAAGCCTTATTGCCAGCCAGGGAATGATGCATGTGCTGGCAGGCCTGGTAATGACATGAAAATTGCTGTAATGCATTTCCTTTGCACTTCTTTCCCATAGCCATTCTTCACAAACATATTCAATAGGCACATCAAGGCAGATGCTTGCACAGGCCCCAAGACAATATGATAACTGATTTGTGATTGCTTGTGGCCTGGAGTGTTGCATTTACGGCCATAGTTAACAATAAATCCATTTTTATTGCATATACACTTCCACTTACTAGCTACACCCACCGTTATACACTCATTTTATTAGGTCTAAATATCATAGAGGTGCACCTTGAAGGGATAAATTGAATAACTGAAACCCTATAGTCCATCAGCTGTTTTACCTGTCAATCAAAGTAAAGGACCCGGTTTAATCTGACTCCTGATCTATTCTTAGCAAAGCCGTTTGTGACCCTTACAGAAGTTTCTATATTGTGTGTATGTATAAATGTGACGTAAAACACCAGATTAAAAAAAGAACACAATTTAACAAATGAGACAAGAGGATATGAGCCTTTACTATTAGCTTCTGGTATGATCCCCTTGCAATCCCTCCCTACTCATCAGCTTAAAGAAAAGTTAGTCTATTCCTCCTTACTAAACAGCTTCAACTGAGATGTCGATGGGTTTCCTCGAGTGTTTGCTTCAAGCCCTTCCTCAACATTTCTTTTCAAAGTATCTGGACTTCCAAAACATTAACTTTATGCTTATGTAAGCATTCTTTGATATAACAATTTGTGTGATTTGGCTCATTGTCTTGTATGACCCACATTTCCTTACATTTTCTTCATGAACGCATGTCCTGATACTTTCCGTTAGAACCCCATCCCAACAGCCTACTTACAAGTTTGTTCACATGATCTTTAATAAACTGCTGATAAGCAGCAGTGTTCTTTTCACAGAACATTGTTTTTGTCTTTGCAACCCTGCCATGTACATCACTGTTGGTCCATGCCATCCTGATGGTGGACTCATGAACATTAAAATTAGCCAATGTGACAAAGGCCTTTAGTTGCTCTGAGGTTTCTGGGTGGGTGCTGGAGAAACAACTGCCTACGTGACTGGATAGATGGACTCCAAAACCTTTAGAAATGTTTTTGTAAACTTCTCCATCAGGAGCATCAACTCTTTTCCTACGGTTCTAGTAATCTAATTTGTGCGAGCCACTTCAGATTTTATATATCCCTGTTCTTTAAACAGACCGGAGTGGCCACTCATGTCTGACTGTCAGCCTATTAATTGGAAACACTTGACACCCACAAATTAATGTCTTATCCTAGAGGTTCATACACTTTTGCTATTCACATATAAGCAATACTGGATTGTGTTCCTCAATAAATAAATGACCAAATATAAATGTTCAAAGAGAGCAATTAGTCGAGGTGGGGTGAAGAATTGTAACATGCTTCTAACCCACATCAATCAAAGAGACACTAGCCAAGCTGTACAGCATATGGGACAGTGCTTCAGGTGCATGTACAGCAATGTAATACATTAGTATAATTAAAAGCTAGTTTGTTCATTATGGAAAGCAACAATGACAACATATGCAGGACTATGTAATCTGGAGTGAAATAATTGCTTATTTATTAAGAGATGACAATCAGCTCTGATTATTATAACCATACTTAATTTACTCATTCATCTTTAGTAACTGCCTTATCCTATGCAGGGATAGACTAGACTGAAAATGATTACACCATGAGCAGGGCATCAGTCCTTCATGTTAATTAGAAGGATAGGCACTTCAAGACTGGAAATTAAATTGTGGAAAACATGCCAAACACCATAGACAGCGAGCGGAGTTGCATAAAAAAGTACGTCTGGCATAAAAACTCAATGCTGTTCATTCTGAATCTTTACTGTTGCACCATCATTGGAATTGAAAGAAATAAGGCATGTTTATTTAAATTAATATTTTTAAAATATTTCACACTTTTGTCACTTTTTTGATAACAATAAAAAAATAGCTGTACTAATAGTTTTGGATTAATAAATAAAGACTATACTGTATTGTAACAACAAAAAGCTGAAGAAACACAGACAGACGAATAAACACAATCCAATGTATGAGGGGGGGAGAGAAAGAGAGAGACTGAAATAAAGAAAGCAAGAAAGAAAGAAAGATAGAGAAAGAGTAACAGACAAACAGTGACAGAAAGACTCAAATGTTGGAGAAGGGAAAAAAAGGCAGGCAAGATAGTCGGTTCTGCCACAGGGAGCCAGCAGCCATCCTTCACGGGTAGAGGGACTGTTCCATGACTGGGACCTGGGTTTAGTCTCAAAACACCTTTCAGCTGCTGCCAAAGCAAAGTGCAACATGTGCCTGTGTATGAACTGATGTATTAGTCATCATAATAGCCTGACTGGGGGGGAAAAGGCAAACGTACAGTAAATGGCTGGAAGTGGCTGGAAAATCAAGATTGTTACTCCTGAAAAGAAAAACCAAATGCAGAAATGCAGTTTATTGAGGTCAGTCGTAAGAGCAGGAGTGGAAATACTACAAAATGCAAAAGTAAGCGACGAATGAGTGGTGTGAGGATTTGTGTGAGAGAAAAACAGTTAGAAATACAGTTAGTTTCTCTAAAAACTGTTAGGATTTGGTCTTGATTGCATAACACAGGCTAGTCTTCAAAAATGTTTTTAGCATATACACTACCAGCAGAGCAATGACAGAAGGAAGGCTATAAATGGGCAAAATTCGTTTTCTTCATAAATGCATGAACCAGATTAGGAAGGATGGTGGCCAATTAATTTTCCTTAAAGGAGAGCGGACATAGTTGGCTATATTCATAATGGAAATCCCTTCCATAGCTTTGGGGGAAAATAATAATAAAAACAAACACATTTGTCCTCAAATTCATTACTGAGAAATAAGCTCTGACTATTAAACTGAATATTCAGGGAAATGCATAAATTAATACATTGCAGAACCCTCTGTTTCTAAACCATCCAAGAATATTCCCAGCAAAACATTTCTTTAGATGGATCAATCCCTTACAATATTATTTGCTCTTCCTTTTAGACTGAATATAAAGACATTAAATTGGAATTAGTATGAAAGATTCCACTAAACTGATGAACAAACTACAGCCTTATGCAAAGGTTTTGTGCACAAATTGTATAGAAAACCCACTTATCCTGGTCATGACCCCAGTGTGGTCACAATCCCAGAATTTATCAGGCACTGGGGAAGAGCACCCTGGACTGGACGTCATTATAGGGCACAGCACGGGTCTCAGGCACAAGCAATCATGCCTGTGTGATGCACCGGAAATAGCCCTGTGACTTGACTCTTGGTCTCTGGGAGAGTGGATACAATCAATTTTCATTTTTAATGCTAAAAATGCCAGATGTGAGACATAAAACACAAGTGGATTATGTAAAAAGGGGAATAAATTAGCTGGTTGACACAAACAAGTCCGCAGCAGGGGTCACTGCTGCAGGAGATCATATTCTGACTCGCTTTCTCTTCCACACACACATGCATGTGATGCCTGATCCAGCTAAAAGACTCTACCATGACTCAAACATTTGTGAGCTAGCATCTTAGCCCTCTGTAAGTATTACAATTTGCAGAAATATGTTTGGTTCCTGCAAATGATATTTTCCCCTAAAAATCAGCTAAATCTGTTATCTGACCATGGGTGTGCAAACCTTTGCATAAGACTGAATAGATGTTTTCCTTTATTACAAGTATCAAGCAAAGCTGTTGATGGATGGCCTGTCAGAGACGGAGGCTATTCATATATTAAAAACATCAATAACATCAACCTGCTAGAATCTCTGACGTGAACTGAAAAAGCAAGATGGCCTTCTGTCACGTCTTTATCACGACTACAATCCAAACTGCTGTAGCGTAAATTAATCCGAACGCAGATCTGCCGAACGGATGATTTGCTAAAGAGGTTTAGTTTTTAACCCATCTGTAATCTGAAAGGGTTTAGCCAGCAGGTGGTCTTTGCAGATGATTAGATAAACATGCTCAATTGATGAGAGAGAAATGATGGACGAGCAAATATTGTCTATGTGTTCAAAACATGGCTTGATGTGGCCAAGAAAAGGCATCAAAGTGATTACAAACTAATGCATACCTCAATTAGAATTTCAGTACTGGATATAAATGAATGTAGAATCATTAAATGTGTCAGTCTTAGAACATAAATGGGAGTTTAGAGATACAACTGTGAAGATCACTATTACATTAACTACAGTCACAGCATTAAGGAGATGCCCTTATCCAGAAGTCAATGTTAAGGGTTTTTCTCAAAGGCATAATGGTGTCAGGACTGGAGGCAGAATTTGAACTCATCATATATCCTACGTACATACATACATATATGTAAATTTAAAATTGAGCTAGGCAACTAATGGCCAATAGCCCAAAAGTGGCAGCTTGGCAGAATCAAAATTTCCACTCACAACCTTCAGAGGAGTAATACAGAGCGGTAACCAATGAGTCACTACTGTACATGGGAATCCTCCAACCTCTTAAGAATTAAGTTTCATAGCCTCAGAGGGTTTGGAGTAGTGCCTTCTATTATTTTTTTTCTTCAGCCAAACATTTAAGCACTCACTCTGGGCGAGACAGAGAAAAGAAATCGAGAAAGTGTTGTAAGAGTTTTGCTTCCCCTATACAACCTTCAAAGAGCAGTGGGACTCAAATAGCTGGAAGAGGTGTATCAGCATATTTTGTGCTCCACTGAGTCAAGTCTACATTCAGTGTTATTGCTCCTAATGCAATTTTCATAGCTGTTGCTCATGAGATAGGACACCAGATCAATGCACAGGACAGCTCAGCATAGCAAAGAACAGACCAAGTGTACATAACAAAGGTCCAAAGATTTACTTTAAAATTGTCCTTGTGGCTTCACTGCCTCTTGCTTGAGGGGTAATAAGGACAAAAACAGCGCTCAAAGCTATGTGTAAATTAAATTTGCGTTAATGACCTGTTTGCTGACTCTTAGGGAAACCCTGCTGTAGCTAAGGGTCTCATACTTATAAGTTAACCTTAAAAATTAAAGTCCATTGCTACATCATGGGTCCATAGTCCTACATAGTTTCCAAGGTGCAAAAGATGCTAATCATTAGCAACTCTACTTAAGGAAATCAAATTGTTACCCATTTCACATAGTCCTTCATGTCCTGGAGCAAACTGATCAACAATGACATTTATAAAAACAACAAAAAAGGCTGTATTGTGGTGTGTCGGGTTGTACTCTACTGTATTGTACACTGGAACCATGGAATTTAAAATTAATTGGTTCCAAAATGCTGTTTAAACTCAAATATCTCCATAAGAAGTATCGGAAATAAGATTATTGTTTTTTACACCTATAAGTAATGATTAGAAAAATGAATAAAGGAACAAATACATGAAGTTCAAATAAAGAAATACTTTATAGCTACTGAGGCAAACAGAGTTTTGGCTAATTTTATCACTGGGACAGCGGTGCTGAGATTGAGGGAGTATCTGAAATCGCACCTGTATTCTGATATTATACACAGTACATACACACAGTCAGTTTTTTTGGCACACTTAATTTCTGACTGCCAGCCCACCGTCAGAGAAATCATTTTGAAAATAATGTCGTTGAATTGTGAAAAACTAAAAAATACATACGGCACAATAATGCTGAGGTCTAAACTGCCCACTTTTATGACTACGTAGTGCCAATTAAAAAAAAAATAACGATTTATTTAGCATCAAATATGAACAAATGATAATACATGATTAACAGAGGATATCTGAACCATCTGATGGTCGTAGTTAGTCTTACAAAAAGCAAAAAACATGCTACTATGTATGAATATAATTTTCAGCGAGAGTGTTCATTTTTAGCAGCTCCTGTAGCCTGGAGTTAAGAACCAGTTGCTAGGAACGGCAGTTATTGAAGGGCCTGGGTTCAGACACAAGGTGGGGCTTATAATTTAAAGGTTGAATGATTACGAGGCACTGAGAACGAGCCGTTTCGCCTGAGCCCATTGAATTTTGAGATAGGCTACAGATCCCAATGGAACTTTGATGAGGATAAACAAGGTTTGAGGATTATTTTAAGGTAAGTATAATACATTTCGTGGGCTGCGAATGTTATTTCACTTTTACAATGCATCATTTGTTTCTTAATCTTTACATCCTTTCTCTCCTTTCTACTTTGATTACATATCATGAAGAATTCTTAGAACTGGGCTACATTTTTTAACATCCTAAAGATCAGTGTGACAGTTTTACAATCAATTTGTCTTTCTTGTGAAAGCTTTTCATCTTAAGCAGCTAATATCAGTCGATCTGTGCACCATTAGATTTTTAAAGGTTCTCTGCACCTCTGCACGCTGGATGCTGCCTTTAATAATTGTACGTGTCTGTCTGGTACTGTGGCGGCATTCAGCAAAGTCACATAATCTACTTGCGACACCACTGCGGAACACACTTCACAAAAGACACACAACAGCTTCTTTTGGTTCTTAGGCAGGAAGGAGACTAAGGAATAAGGAATAAGGTATAGCATGTGCATGCATGATCCAGCATGCATTTAGCTGAAGTGGATACACCAATATCTATCTATTCTCATGAATACCAGAACAAGTGTCTGTCACAAAAGGTGAGTCAGATATTCTGAATGTGAGCTTGCATAGAATCATGCACTGGATCACAGCAGATAATGGTTGAATTAAGACAGCCAGCACTACAATTCGGGGCACTTGAAGGGCAGAAGCAGAGTCAAGTGCTAATCTGATATGCCAGATGAAGTTTGACATTTACAATACATTTAAAAAGAAAATCCCCAGTCATGGAACTTTTTTCCTGCCCATTAAAATGTAAATTTGCTCATTTAGTGCCAGGAAAGGGCAGGATAAGTGTTGACCTTTTGCAACAATTATACACATTTGAGCGACAGGAGGAATGGCTACTGGCCCTGTGATAGGAACCGACGTCTTCACACCTGTAAGAGAATGGGAAGGTAAAGAAAGCCACACAAATGTGCCCTATAAAAAGAACAGAGTGGATCAACAACAGGAGAGAGGCAAACCTTTTAACCATGTCCTTGAAATACAAGCTGCAGGAAGCTAGAACATTTTGATGGACTTCAAACTCTTTGCCTTCAACAATTATTTTCAGGTCTGTAAATTCTTTCGCTCGCCGTTGCTGGTTCAATTCTTTCAACATTTCTGTAGAGGAAAAGAAAGAACACAGATAGGATTTTTCTTATTTTAACACAATACGGCGTGGCATAGTACTTGATAACTTTTTTGGAAAAATAAAAATTCTGTAGCTAAAAAGCTGAAAAAGATGAGCAACTGAAGAAAAAAAACCATCGAAAGTAAATAATGGGAATAAAATACGAACAACAAGGAGCTGATCAACAATCTCATTAGGAAGCACATTTGGCTACAAGTCTATAATGGGCACACATGGGACCGCTTTAAGGAGGTAACCAAGAAGTCAAAAGCTGTGATTTACTACAAATTAAAAAGTTTACTGGCCTAAATTGCCTGCAGCAGGAAACCGTCACTGATTATATCATAATCAAGGAAAGCATGCAAATGATATTTAAAAGCTGAAAGCAAGAAAGGAAGAAAGACAGAAATAAGAAAAGAACAGAGACAGTAAGGGAGAAAGAGAAAGCTATAGGAAAAAGAACAGAAAAAAGAGCAGTTAAGGAAAAAAAAGGTTAGTGAAAGGAGGATCAAGAAAATGTCCACAAATTTATGCTAATGCGGATATGTGTTTAAAAAAGATAGGAAACAAGTGGTAGGAAGAAAGACAGAAAAAAAGAAAAAAAGCAAGCAGATAAATTACATAAAAAGACTATTAGGAATTAAAGAGGTAAAGTTAAAAAAAAGAAATATAACAGAAAGCAAATGATGTAAAGAAGAGGAAAAAAATAAATGAAAACGGGGCAGGAAATGGAAACAAATAAGTGAAAGTAAACAAAGAAGAAAAAAACAAATACAGAGGATGGTAGAAAGGGTGGTCCAAGAAAGTGTGGCCAGTCTTGGAATTAGAGCATGAATTAAAAACATTTTGAAGGAATTTAAAAGGGGGTTAAGGAAAAGCAAAGATAGTAGAATGATTTGAAAACTTCAGAGAACAAAATGTAAATGAAAAGTAAAAAAAATGGAAAGGAATCCAAAACAGAAAGAATGTTCATGCTAAGAAAATTCCCACATTCTTGTCATTGGGGATTTGCATTAAACAATATTAGAGGACGAGAATAAAAATAAAGATTAAAATAATCAGTTGAGGAATTTCAAATGAAAGCCTTTGATGCTCTTTGATGTTGCAGTACATTAACGTGAAAGTCACTGCATTATTCTATTTTCTACTAATGAACTGGTTTAAGTTGGACGTTTGCCAGGCAGCAGTAGATTCCGCTGATAAAGTAAATGTTAGGTAAATTACCATTTGGATCCTCATTCACACCATGGAATCTTTGTATCTGGTTAAACTGGATTATCGTTACACAGTTCATAAATAACATGACAGAGGTAAACGTGTGTCGAATAGAAAAACACCTAAACGGTGGCACATATCTGATTTGTTACTGGTCTGAAATGCTGGAGCAATATTGGATGCTTCCCCACAATCTGATCCACACTACTGATTAGTGCTATGTTAAGCCACAACAGGATATGAAATAATCTTAAATCATGATGCTAGGCACCTAATGCATTAGCAGTTTCTAATTCACTAGTCCACCACCACAGAGATCCCTGTCCAGGTTTGCCTGCAGTGTCTCCAGCCTGGTTAGGCACTGCACGTACAAAGTTAACCACATTTGAGGGCGGGAAGGCCAGATGAGAATTGATCTTCCTGTAACCCATTTTAAGTGCCAGCAAAGATGGCTAAAGAACAGAACAAGCACAGTGCAATCATCCATGCAGCTTCATGCTGGCTGCTTGTTTGACACAAAAGCCTAGAAATGTGTCACATATGCAAAATTGTCACCTATACAGTCACTGGGTATTTAGAACATCCCATTCTACTATTACTGTTTGCCTGGAGAATCCAGTAATGTATGCTTTCTATGATGAATGTGTTATAAGTTGCTGAAATAGTTAAAATTAATCATTAAAAGGGGTGCCCCAAAAGCATGGCTACAGTCATACCTCAAAATTCAACCACCCCAAAACTCGTCTAATTCAGTTCTCAACACATTTTAACAAGACAACTTTTTCTCAGCACTTGTCTGGCACTTGGCACAGTCAAGGGGTGTGACTCCAGTCGAGACATTGGATTATCAATCAGTCCCACAATAGCTCTCAGACAATGCAGATCTCCACTGTGCTTCTTATTATGTTTTTTTGTTGTTGTTTAAACCTATAGTATAGCATTCTTGGTGCAAAGATGTCACCATGGGCTCTGTGAAGGTTAGTGATAACAGCCAAAAGGAAAACGATAATCTATCGCATACTCTGGGCATCTGAGCAGCAGCTAGTTGAGCAGTAGCTCCCCGAGTTTGCGATATGACACATTAAAGGTTAGGCACCGATGTTCTGCGATAGAACAAAAATTCCTCTCAAACCTGGCTGATTTAAGGTCATGGCCCAGTGCAAGTCAGCCAAATAGGCAATCCGTTCTTTGTGGACTGTTTTAGAAGTGCTATGACTATTTTTGTACATCATATTTTCAATATATTGTATAGCCACTGTTTGTGTATTCTGATTTCATTATAGTATGTTTATTAAGAAACAGAACACACACACGAAAATGCAGACTCCGTACAGAAAGAGCCCAGGCCTGGAATTAAACCCAGGACCATCTTGCTGTGATGTGATGGCACTACCCACCAAGCCGCCTTACTATGAGGTGAAATGAACATTTTAGCGGGATATGGACACAACTTAATCCTGTTCTCACCCAGACGAGAATGGGTTCACCATTTGAATATGTTTCCATGACACTTTCACCTCTGACTAGACTGGACTATAATTTCTATAGTGCTTTTTACAAAGGAGCATTGTCTCAAAGCAGCTTTGCAGTTTAGATTATCTTCAAATATCTAAAGATAATATGAAATTAGTAATAACAAATTTAGATAATGACAGTGACAAGAAAAAGCTTCATTAAGGGAGTGTTACTCTGGTTTGAGTATGTTGGATAAAGCTTGTAGGTGACCACGCATTAGCCAGTGGTATTTTTAAAATTAAATTCTGGGTCCTGTCTTTAATCCTCTTCCTTCTTTGACACTCTGCAGCTCTATGACCAGACCCTATGGCTCCTGATGTGTTAAACATTTTGATTTGATGACTAATATTTCTGCTCATCCAACACTACTTTCACAATCTATCTGCTTAACACAATTTGGATGTTCCCATATAATCTAACATATTGAATCATTGAGCCTACGATATCACAATCACGCCTCTATCCAGTTATTATCCATAGGATTTTATCTTCTAATTTGAAAGACTTCAAACACAGCGTGTGAAGTTACTGCCACATGGCCTTCCTACTCTTTTTAACCACAATAGTGTAAATGCCTGACATTTGCAGTTCTCTATGCATCAAGCCCATATGAGCTGCTCACAAAAAAAAAAAAAACCTGGATATTTCATTATGGAATACTTCATATTAGGGTATCCCCTAATTTTTCAGTTCATGTTAGTGTGATTGCTTCAGTTGTTTGCTGTTTGTCAGTTGCCTGTTCCAGATGGCGAGACAGTGACAGATGTATTTACCGTTATTACAGTGGTGCATTAACAGTAACTGATATAAACATACAATAAAAAATTAATGTAAACACTCAAACATCATGACTTTATTTTTTTTTTACCACACTTACACGTAGGTACTTGGCAATCCTGGTCTCCAAGCTTGTGTGGGCTGACATTTGGCTGAGCAGTTGATACTCCTAGATGTTTTCAATTCACAAGAACAGCACCGAACTGGCACAGATCTAGCAGGTTTAGAAGAAGTCCAATCACAGTGCTATGTTGAACTTCATTGAGATCTTAGAGTTAGGTAGAGTTGATTAGGTAGTTAGGTAGGTAGAGTTGATTCTATATCCGGTATAATGTAACTACTTTGTGGCTGTATGCTTGATATTAGAGTATTTGTGCTTGGTAATGGGTATTTAGAACATCCCATTCTACTATTACTGTTTGCCTGGAGAATCCAGTAATGTATGCTTTCTATGATGAATGTGTTATAAGTTGCTGAAATAGTTAAAATTAATCATTAAAAGGGGTGCCCCAAAAGCATGGCTACAGTCATACCTCAAAATTCAACCACCCCAAAACTCGTCTAATTCAGTTCTCAACACAAGAAAACAAGAAAAGTTTTCTCTAACAAGAAAACTTTTTCTTGGCACAGTCAAGGTTGCCGATAGTAGAAATGTTATATTACGATATTTGAGACTGGGTCATGATCCATGAAATTTATCAGAGTGTTCTTGAGATTGTTTTTTGAGATTCATTTGTAACATAAAGCACCAACCAAACTAACCTCTCTATTAGAAAAAAACTATTTCTAGAAAACAATAGGAAGAAGAGAGACCATGTAGAGTTGTGTAAACTTTTATCACATTTTAATAACTTTTTTTTTTAAATAAAATTTCTCCTTTCATTTTAGGGTGATCAATACAGGTTTGTTGTTTTCACCAGATGTGCTCATTTTGCATTTTAAAATTTTGCCGACAATTGTGTAATGTACAGTTTAATATAAATGACCATTATTTCTTCTGTAACCAGGTTTGTGCTTTGTGTTTTAACTATGTTACTGTGTTGCCAAATAAATAAATTCTAAAAAATTGTCAGCTCAGGATTATTGGATTTATTGAGTGTCTGTCAGGGAAAAAGCAGGCTGAACTAGCGAACAAAATAGCTTTTAAATGGTTAAAGCTTGGGATGTCATGTCTTTTTTTGGTCGTTCCTGTGATCTCTCTAACCCATTCTTCAGCAAAAGTGTTTGTCTTACTTGTGCATCATCTTCAGAAGAGGCTTCCTTCTGGGATGACAGCCATGCAGATGAATATGATGCAGTGTGCAGCGTATGGTCTGAGCTCCCACAGGCTGACCCCCAACCCCTTTAACCTCTGCAACAATGCTGGCAGCACTCCTACGTCTATTCCCAAAAGCCAACCTCTAGATGTGACACTGAGCACGTGCACTCCACTTCTTTGGTCGACCATGGCAAGGACTCATCTGAGTACTGAGTGGTACTAAGTACTAAGTACTAAGGACAGTGTCACGTCTTCAGTGTTGTCACAAGAAAAGATATAGTAAAATAGTTACAAAAATGTGAGGCACTCATTTTTATGAGATATTGTATCTGGAGTGGAAAAGGAATTAAGTATGACCTAAAAGATTTTCACAAAAGTCCTGCAAGCAAAGAGAATCCACTGAAAGAAATTGGCAGAAATGTAATACAATATTATATATTAGTGAGTGATGAGATTGTGTGATCCTCTAGAATTAGTGGCTAATTATATATATATAAACATACTTTTGTCTTATCTGTTTATCACTCTCTGGGATGTGTGTGGAAATCAGTGAAAATAAAGGGTTTACAAACTTTCAAGCAACACTGAATTTATACTTCCATCTTCTACCTAATTAGCACAAACCATCTGACTGCTTTTTTCAGTCCTGCATGTCTAGAGCTGTTTCTCAAACATCAAACTGAACTAACAAGCATCAGGACATGCGATTATCTGCATAAAATGTTCCACATTAACGTGACTAGAGTATGTGAACAGCATGGCTGCTAATTATTTTCTTTGAAAGTGAATCAATTATTAAGTCTCACTGGAGCATGAAGAAAGTCATCTAAAATGATACAATTTTCAAAATAAGCCAGGCTACAAATTTGACATGTACCGATTGGGAGACGATAATGCATTTGACATTACTAATAGCAAAAAATGGTTTCTTGCACTTAAGGGTGTAATGCTTGTCCAAGAAAATAAATTGCGAATGCCCCCTGCTCTCAGCGTAACAAGAGCGAATACTGAAGTTTGTGAAATGGGTCCTTTGGCACAAAGACTTTCTGAAATGATAACAATGGACAAAAGTACAGATATGGGAATGGAAAACAGTCGAAAGCGCTCGCGCTTGCAGGACACACACAAGGATAAAGTCAGAACAATTGTATGCAATCTCCGCACACAAAGAGCCTCAGAGGCTGCTGAATGAGCCCATTCTCTTCTCTCCTCCCCCCAATTAACCACAAAGCAGTGTCTACAGATATGAAGGGCAATGCCCGAGGCTAGTACAAGACAGATTTGATGCTTCTCAGCTCTGTTTTTCAGTGATCTTCTGAGTTTCATCGTAAATGTAGATATACAGTAGTGTGCAAAAGTATTGGGCCACAATTAGATTGGATAAACCACTGTTTCAGCAATGAGACTTCATAATTAGTTCTTAGTCTCTTTATTAGAATACAACCAGAAAATACATTTCTAATGTGTATGAAAAAATGGGGGAAAAAAGTATTGTGTGACCTGTGATGCAACAGGAGCAACTGGCAGCTTCAACAAGATGCCAAGTTGATCCTTCTAGAATTCCTTCTAGATCCTTCTAGAAACCAGGAGTGATCTTTTTTTTCTGTAGCAGCCAAGAAACCACAATTTCAGAAGATTAATAGCATGAAAAGGCTAAGATATGCTAAAGCTCTCAAAAATTGGAATGAGGATCAGTAGAAAACAACAGTACAACTAAAATATATGGGCGTTAAACCAACAAATCTAATGGTGTCTAATAACTTTGCACAGCACTATATCTGATGAAATGTGAATGTTGTTTCCAGTTATTGGCAATATCATCCGCACACATTGCTAACAGTTTCATAAAAGCAGGAATACAGCCATACAATCCCCACAGATAAACACTGGCAGTAGAATGGGGTATACCAAAGAGCTTTGTGCCATTCAGTGTGGCACTTATATATCTTTCCAGCTGGTCATTCTCCCCATGCTAAAGCTGCCTTTTTCATTTTTAAGTGCTTTTGTTTGCAAAGTGTAAACATCTCGAAGCGACAACAGCTGCGTTATGAAGATTTAGGCCAGACAAGCTGACAGAACTGAACACGGGGCAGCTAAATGCTGAAGAGTGCAAATGTTCTTGGACACAGCACTCACTACTAGGTTCCACAATGTTGCATTAAGAAACACCAGAACAAGTAGGGTTCATTACGAGCTTGATGGACTGGTTTCATCATGCCCCAGCAGCCACACAAAAGCGCAAGATCACCATGCTCTATAACAAGCAGAGGTTGAAGCGGTGTAAAACACAGTGGAAATGTACAGTATATACTACCTGCCTAGAATAAGGGCAAACAGTAGAAATGCAACCTCAATGTTAGAGCATATAATGGCATTCTACAGAAATCTGCCTTTTGTGGAAAGGTAGCCTACTTGTAGTATTGAAGAACCTGACTGGTCCAAATGGGAGCCAGATTTTAAGAGATATATTTGTTTGACTGGGGTGTACCCCCAATGTACAGGGTCATAGATGTTTCCTTCTGCTTGCCAGTCAGTTGAAGGGCCACAACTGTGCATAAAACATAAGCCTGTTAACCAGTTTTAGTTTAAGTGATTTAACACTAAAGTGAGAAATGAAGAAATTATCATTTAAGATTTTGAAATTAAATTACCTTAACATGTAGCCCTCGCTACACTGCTAGCAGCATGGCCCAGTATTGCAAATATTTATGGATGACCAAAAAAAAAAAAGACGTTCAAGAGAGCATTCAAGTCTTTGGAAAGAAGCTTGAGCATTATGGGAAATGTAGTTCCTGTAACACATTTGCATGCAGGGTCCTGTAATTCTACTCTGCAATGCTGGACAAAACGATCTTTTTACCACCAAAATTTTAGTGGGGCACAACAAACATATTACTAGGGCATGTGCCCCGGTAAAGTGAGAGTAATGATCCCCACAGACGTCATTTCCCACCATCAGCACCAGGTCACACTAATGTCCCTCTGGATGAACAGAATGAATACCTAGCACCATCCATAGGGAGCTATTATGTGTCCACATACATTTGGCCATGCCATGTCTTTCATTTCAGCACATTCAAGTTAAATCCTGGCAAAGGCAAAAGCTGAATTAGGCAAATAAAATCAGCTCGGTTTGCTATACGTCTTCACAGAGCTCAGGTAAGCCTAATATAAATACATCATTACGGTTTTAAAACGTGTCCAGAGTGCAGGCACTTGACCTGTAAAAATAATGAGACCAGGGAGCTACTTTAGAGCTTGCATATAAAGTAACCTGCATCTCAAAGTAAAATCCAATGTCAAACCATGGTCATTCCAACAGCCAAACACACACAAACGTATCAAGATAAAGAGGGAAATATTCAAATTAATTCAGTGCGTTAAACCTGCGTCTGCAGTTTAAAATGAATTAAAGAACATCACAATAATCCATGACTGTGCCTCAGAATAAAACAGTTAAATGCAGGGTATATATATTACTCAGACCGCAACTACTGCGATGAAACCAAATACTTGCCCAGCATGTTCCCAAATGCATATAAAGCAGAATTAGAGATGGATTGTCTTATTACAATTCCACCTACATGCACCTTGGAATTAGAGCCACCATATGAAAAGATAAATAACCTATGAAAACATAGTTGCTTAATTAGCTTATCTAAGCTTTCTATTTGATGTGAATAAAATAACATTTGAAGCCTTGTGCCAAATTGTAACATAATTACATGTATAGTCTTAATTTGTTATAATCTGTGTATAATCTGAGTGGTATTACATATATCTGAATGACAGAAAACTAGTATCGATCAAACCTTATTACACCATAAACTTCTTACATTATAAAACGTACATAGATAAGAATTAGAATAAGAATATGTATTGTGGTGAATAATATTGGACTAATTGTTTCCATATATTTAATTAATATTGTTTGAAACGAAGCACTATGCGCAAAGTATCTAAACTAGAAACGGCATGCTGGGTACAGCTCACTAGCCAGCCAGGTAGCATAACATACAATGCAGCCTAGCCTAGCCTTAAATAACAGCCTGCTAACAGCTTGTCAGTTTAAAAAAACTGACAGAAAATGCGTAATGGAATACCGAAAGTTCATCAGATTACACTTGTTGGATTCAATGCCAGTAGCCAGCAGTGCCAGCGAAAGGCTCAGATATTGCTTGTAGAATTCAAGCAAATAAAAAATTAAGCTTGTTTAAGGTCACGCAATGATCTATACAGTACATGTTAAGCTCGTCAGTTTACGATGCATTTAACACATAAAACATAGAACATAACCCCATCATAAACTAAGGAGTGCCTGTAATTTATTCCATTTAAAATTTGCTATGGTATGATAATACCATTACAATGAAATAAAATAAAGAGAATTTTGCTCATACCTCAGAAAATCTGTAGCTTTTACCATTCTCACTTAATGAAACAACTGCGTATTACGTTAGACACTGGATGTCATGATGAGAGAATAAAACGTTTTACGACAGTTCATAATCAGAACAGCAGTTCTTGGTAAATGGAAGCCTATGGGTGTGCAGGTGGATTGTTCACTAGAGCAGATAGTGCAGGTGGCTTTAGATGAAAAACAGGAAGGGCCACAGCGGGGGAGAGCATCAGCATCATGCACCAATGTCCGAAACACGTACCAACCCCTGAGCGAAAGAGCCTTATTGAAATCGCTATGAGCAATTTTAAAGCTGAGCTTAAATCAAACACCACTGTCAGAAGTCTGGATAGTATTGTGCTCAGGGCATGCTGATTTAGGAAACTAACAATGCATCTTTGCGAGACAGGATTCTCTGCCTCGCTACCTTAAACCTGTATATAGACATATACTGTGATTTAAATTATTTAAGCATAAGCATACACCTACAGTCAACTTTGCGGATTTGGCACACAGCAGCAAGTATTTCTTTCTAATCAATGAGTGGTGATACAGATGCATTTACTAGGCAACTACATTATGCACAAAAGCAGAGCAAAATGTTATAACTGTGAAAACTTGATTGGAAGTCAACTTACTGATGATTTTTTTTTTTTGAGTGAGAAGGTAAGACCTTGTTTCAATGTTAATTCAGAAAAATAATCAGTGTTGAAATGTACCCCTGGCAGCATCCGTAGATCATTTTGAGAAACAACAGTTTATCCCTCATGGTCGCAGGGTACCTGGTATCAAAACAGGGTGAACATAGGACGTAAACAAGGAGGGATGTCAGTCCATCACAGGACAGGGTGGGGGCACTACTACAATTCAAAGGATGATCCTGTCAGCTGGTGTCAAAAGGCTTCACCTGTACTAGTTTTCTGTCATTCACACACAAATTAGATGCATAAAAAATCAGATTTGTTTTATTTCCTATTCTAATTCTTAAGGCCTATGATGTTATAACAGTCTGCAAACAAACATTTACTGGACCTATACATATAGTGAGCATATATATACATATATAAGTAGGGGCACTTTTAAACAAAGCTACTACGTGTTCTTTTATATTCCTGTAACATATAATGCATAAGTGCAAAGTGTACCAACATCTAAACCAGAACTTTATTTACGATTTAAATCCATCGATCATGCACAACACAATTTTCTCAGTCCTTGCCCTTTCAATTGCTCGCCCAGTTTAAAATAATTTAACCAATCCAGTTTAATAATCAATTAACAATTTTAAATCAACTTCTAAAATTAACTAACACTGCAACCAATAAGATTATTTTTAAACAGTATCAGCATGCATATAAGTTATTAATACAGTTTTAATAAATGCAACACATTCAGACATGATCATGTGAAGGCATAGAACTACAAAAGGCTACAACAAAATTTTCTGCTGCACTGAAAGTTCCCAAGAACATAGCTACCTTCATAATTTGTGAATGGAAAAAGACTGGAACAACCAGGGCTTCCTAGAGTTGGTCCCAATAACCAGGAGAGTCAATTAAAATGCAGCAGCATCACATTTTTATGAAAAGATTTTGAGAAAGATGTTAGAAGAAATAGATATAAAATTGTTATTTGAACCATATTCTGGCCTTACGATAGCAGGGTTTGATTGCAGCTTTAACTGCATTACATTTAAATTTACAGCATTTAGCAGACGCCCTTATCCAGAGCGACTTACAATTCATACAGTCTTACAATTCAAGCAATGGTCGGTTAAGGATCTTGCTTAAGGGCTCAACTTTGCCAGCTTGGCAAAGGTGGGATTTGAACCCTGGGCCATCAGATCCATAGTCCAGTACCTTAACCGCTAGGTTACTGCAGTTACATGACTAAGTTCAGATGAAATTTCTACTTGTTTAAACCGGTGTACTTCTATTTCTTCAGTTCAGCATACATCTACTGATCACATTTATTTGAATAGACTAAGCTTTACAAAACAAAAACATACTGAAAATAATTTCTCTCAAATAATAACTGCTATAAAAACAAAGAATACAAAATATTACAAGCACATTCTTGCTGTATTAAACACTTGCATGTATTCCGCATATGGAATGACAAGAATACTGATCTGTCTACCGTTCTGATTCTGTTCAGAGGGGCAGTCCAAGTCTGGTTTCCTGAGTATAAGTCAGAAGAATGCAGGGTATAGACATTGTATAGTCTGTTTATTGCAAAGCTGCTCAGCACTGAGCAAAAAAGCATAACATTAAAAAGCTGATTTTAAAAAACAATGTAAATGAATGCATACTAATGCTAATCTCCTGAGATGACCAACATGGCGATTAACTAGAGCTTTCATCAATAATGGAGGCAGGGCACAGGTGCCTGATGTCGCTCACGTTCTCCTGATGTCTTCGTGGCTGGAGCACACATTATTATGAAGCACGGATCGATGGCATTAATTGCATCTGCACATAATTGGGACCATTGCTACATTAATGATGTATCCACTTGCTTTGCTTTAATCACAACAAATGGGACAGAGTGTGAGGCAAGAGGCCAAATGGGTTTTTCAGTGTGTGCAACATCTCATGGTATTAGCATTAGAATCAATGACAAGTAAAAAGTAATTTAGATTGTCCACTGCCACGGGCAGATCTTTCAGAATCATGGTCCCAAACTGTGGAATACATTACCACGATCTCTTTTTAACCCTTTCCTTTCCTCAGCTCAGTGTTTTTTGTTATTACTATTGTTAATAATGATAATAATAATATTTAATCATATAAATATCTAATGCCATTAACCTTCCTTGATTTTTATTTCTAAAGTTTTTAAAAATCATATTTCACAAATTCAATCTTGGCAAAGATCTAAAAATTCAATCTAGGTGAAGATTTAATCCAACGAACTATCCAAACCAACAACACTATCTCACCATCTTTTCTCTTTCAATTGAGCCCCTTGCCATTTATATCAGAGGAAACTGTAACATTACAGGGATTTCATTGTTAGGCAGGCAACATAAGCTTTTACTTTATGCCGACAATATTTTGATGACAGTTTTTCTCAATCTCCAGATAAAAGGCCATTTTCAGTAAATCAGAGATTTTGCCTATAGGTACAGAAACATGTAACCCTGACTGCACTAGCCTATTTCGTGCAATGTTAACAGCATTAAAATCATGGAGTCCATGTCTGTATGTCCATGTCCAACTGTAGTCTGCACAATAAAATGCTTTTGGTACGATTAAGGGAGAATATGTAATGTCGGGCAGCGGCACATATCTTTGCTGGGCCATATTAAAAGCAAAAAAATTACTATCCAAACTTCTTAATGTCCACTCAATGTTATTTATCATTAGGTCTGGTCAGAAACCCAGATTTAAACGTAAAACTTCCCGGATATTGGGGTGGATGTGCTCTTCTTATTAGGAATTGTGTGTTGTTGATGCAAGCCAGAATTATTCACTTGTTGATTCACATGAAAGTGAATGAGATTGGCAAAGAGAAGGAAGCATACTTAAACAGCCTGCACGTCTTTCTAATCTCTTAGGCAGGAAGATTACTAATATCCCTCCGTAGTTCAATGTGAACCCGCTAGTAAGAGTAACATAAGAAACATGTATCGTCATTACTAATTGGCAAATCTGATGTTTTCCTAGAAAATACTGACGCATATGTCACTAACTGGCAACGTGCAGGTATTCATAGAATTAATTATCTATTTACTTTAAATCCTTTCAGAAAATCCGTGATCAGTATAATATACCCACCCATGACTTTTTCAAAATACCTCCAGATCAGACATTATATTCACATTTAGAATAGAGAATCAAACCACCTCAGCTTTGCTCATGATTTGGAAATAAGAATACTGCAGATGGCAGTTAAGAGATGGTGTGCCAAAACAGAGAAACATTTAAGCAGTTTGAAAGTGCTAATGAGGACAACGGCAAAGACTCAAAACATCAAAAAAAGTGGAGCGAGCAGGGAGCATGTGCTGGGTCATACTACAGTTCTGCTACAGGGTAGTTCAATTCCAAGATGTATCCAGTCAGACCTTTTGTATTTCTCTTAAAAGATTTATGCTTCATGTCATGGACTTCACAAGATGTTGGAATAATTCCTTTGAAATTCTGCTGCGTTGTCATGATTACATCACAAAATTTCTATAGATAACTCAGGCGTACTTTCATGCTGCATATCTCCCACTCTACCACATCCTAAATGTGTTGGATTCAGAGTTAACTGTTCTTGTATGACATGGTGCATCATCATGCTGGAAGTAACCTTCAGAAGATGAATAAATTGTTGTCATGAAGGGACGCACTTGGTCAGCAACACAACTTAGATAGGCCATGGAATTCAAGGTATAACTGAGCGGTATTAACAGACCCAAAGTGGGCCAAGAAACCATTGTCTCAACCATTGCGTCGCCTCCAACAGCTTAGTTGGTTACCACATGGCAGGTTGAGTCCATTTCAGCATGCTCTTGATACCAACGTCTGGCCCTACCATCTGTATTCCCCAGCGAAAACCAAGATTCATCAGAAATTATTACATTTCAACAGTATTATCTGGAAAATGTTGGGGAGAAAATTCCCACTAAATCCTTAGCTTTCTGTTGCACTGCTGCCACTGGTGATTGACTGATGTGCTGGAGAGTTTCATCCCTATTTATTTGAATCTCCACCATATCCCAAAGGTGCTCCACTGGATTGTGTTACGCACCGTGAAATAATTATTTTCAAGAAACCAGTTTGAGATCATCGGATCAACTGAAGCTGGTACACTGTAGTCATAAAGGGATGCACATGGTTAGCAAAAATACTCTGATAGGTTGTGCGGTTTTTAATTAAAAAAGCAGAACTGGTATTAAGTAGCCCTAAGCCCTCCAAGAAAACATCCCTCACACCATTAACCCACCAACAATGGCCTAAAGCTGTTATACAAAGCAGGACGGATTTATGCTTTCATGTTATATACAGCCCTGCCATCCAAATGTCGCAGAACAAATCGAGACCAATTAACAATCTTCCATGTGAATCAAATTTCTGGCACACTCGAATGCTCAGTTTGAACTTTAGCAGATCATCTTGATCAAGTCTACATAATTAAATGAACTGAGTTGCTGCCATGAGATTGGCTGAGTAGATATTTGCATTAATGAGACGCTGAACAGGTGTACCTCATAAAGCGCCCAGTGGGAGCATATTCAGTACAGAACTACTATATGTTACTTTCTTGTATATTGTATTTACACACACACAAACACACAAACACAGTATAAATACACGTAATACGTTTTTACATTACCTTTATATAGGCAGGTTCTTATCAGGGCCATTTGGATGAAATATTTTTTATATATCCTAAGATTCATTTGACCTATTGGTGGTGAATTTATTCCAGTGTCCTATTGGTGGTGAATTTAAATACCTGGTTTAAAATTGAATTCTCTAAAGTTACATATAGTTGTATAAAAATCAGGTTATCCATTTACGTAATATTTATATTATACAATTTGAAAGCCCTACTAAACCATTTCTACATGTTCATTTGTCACCGAGTTATCAATCAGTCATTTTTAAACTTTGTAGAAAACATTCAGTTTATTTGTGGGTGACATTCCATGTCGGACTTTTAATTACTTTATTGGAGTTTACTTTAATTGAGTTTTTAACATTTTTTTTCCTTAAGGGATGTGAGGATCTTTGAAAATCTCGATTATGAACTTTTGCAGGGCTACTGATGATCCATTTAACAGATTCTCAATTACAAACTGATAAGTTGACGACAAAGCTGCTGCCTCTGTCGTCACGTTCTCCCTTCTATAGAAGATTAATATCGGCGGTGATGCAACATGACATGCAATTTAAAGGAGAGGCAGTGGGACAGATTTTTCGCCTGTAGCTCAGCAGAATACAGTCAAGGTTTCAACAGGGAGCCAAAACACATACACAATTTCCCTGTCTGCATGACCAATGCTTTCCATTTTTATACTGTGAGCTAGGAGTGAATATATTACTTAAAAAAGAAACCTTACCACAGGATAAAATTAGTTTTTTTTCCCACTATAGTATACATCACTGTGTTCCAGACAGATGAACAGTACACTTCTAACACTGCAATTGCTAGTTACGGTGATTGAGAAAATGTATTCCATCTTTTGCGAACTCTCTCACTAAACGTCTCCTTCATATGAAAAAGTTTTCCTGTGGATCTACCATTGCACTGGTGAAATAGGATATTACTGATGTCCCCTGACCTTTAAAACTGTTATCCACATTAATCATAAAGGCACTTGTTTCCTTGTTGTGCTGGATATTACACAAGCTAACACTGCAACTTCATATAGTTATCATAATCACATTTGTTAGATGAGAAAGAAGAAAAGAAGTGGTAAAGGAAAACAATGCAGGGTGCATTTATTCTCTCAGAGAAAGATGAATGAGGGTGTTTATTGAGGGCGATAGTCAGCACAGTAATAAATGTGTTGGAGATCATCAGCTGTTTGGGCTGAGAACAGGAGTTTTCCTGGGGGTTATTACTTCCATACTACCAAAGAGGAAAAATCATATTAGAAACCTGAACTTTTACAATGATATCGGGTAAAACTGCTTACCTTTGGGATGCCAAGGATCTGTGAACTCATACTTTCCCATGCCGACTGTGCGGAGCATCTGCAGGCCATTGGCACTCTCATGAGCGGTGGAGGCAGTGATAGGTGGAGGGTGTGCAGCTGCTTGTCCATTAGTCAGAGGCAGGTTGCTGGTTAATGTGGTGGATGGTTGCACCATGGGATGGGCCAAATGCCCATTACCCAACACTGTGTGGGCAGTCTGGGTGACCTGGCATACTCCAGGCATGGGGGACATGGCGATAGGGGGCAGGCCACTAAGCCCCAGTGTCTGGCTGTGCACATTGAGCACCATGTTTGCCAGTGGCTGTGAGGGAGGCTGGGTGAGCTGATAGTGTGTGGGCAGTAGAGGATGAGGAGGATGCACAGACGTCTGAAGAGAAGGAGTGGCACCAATGATGGGTGCCTGGACAGTCACTCCTTGGCTGTAAGTGGGTTGTTGGTGTACACCATAGGTGTGGGCAAGAAGACTCGCCTGGCTCCCGGTTGGCACTGCAGGAGGCCACAGTGGACCTGATGAGAAAAACAACAGTTTGTAATTTGCCAATGCTTAAGGATTTTGTATTCGTTAGTCTGGATAATACTCTAAACCAGCTGCTGAGCAGATGTGTTATCATGGGCTGGCACCATAACAGAATTGAAATGTTAATTGACAAGATAACCATCAAACAATAAGAAATGTTTTTCTGCATTTGCTTCAAAATCCCCAAAAGTCACCTCAGTTGTGGCAACTGCCACTGTGCCACCCAAACATGAAACGATCCATTGTAAAATAGGATACAAACTAAATCGAAATCATTTTCTTTACTTGAATCTAGTGATTAATTTAAATACATCATAAAACAAACAAAATTTGACAAGGCAAAATAAAATTGGCCTTTGTAAACATTCAAGTATGCACTAGAACAATACTGGATAATTTTGAAAACAACAAACAGATTTGGTTCACTGACATTTATTTACCTTAATGAATTACATTTGGGTAATTTAAAACAATGTTCCTTCTTCTAGGCATAGCAGCTACGACTATTTTATATTTTATCCAACACCTTTTTAGTTTTAGTAAACTTCCACAACTATTGTATCAGATAATTAAGAAACGATTATTGGCATCTGTGTATAAACAAAACTTGGATAGTGTATGACACGGAAAAATACAGACAATTGTGTAACAATTAATCTGTCATTCATTTAGAATAAAACACATGTCCATTACAGACATACTATGGATTTTTCTGATGGATGTATAATTACCAAATAGCCCAATTACCATCTGGAATAGCTTCGACCACAATCATCAAGGGCTATATTCATTAAACTGTCTCAGTAACTGATGTGGTCAAACCATAACATTTTTACACTCGTCGTTATCCACAGATCCACAAATTTTCCTGTAATATATATATATATATATATATATATATATATATATATACATACATATACACATATACACATACATACACACACATACACACACATACACATACACACACATACACACACATACACACACATACACACACATACACACACATACACACACACATACACACACACATACACACA
>JAUZST010025038.1:0-31033 GCA_034779995.1 Parotocinclus haroldoi
CAGCCACTTATTGCTACTTGTCCCAACTTTTTTGGGATTTGTTGACACTGTGAAATTTTGAAGCAACATATTTTTCATTCAAAATGTTACATTTACTCAGATTAAATGTTTAATTTGTCATCTATGTTCTATTACGAATAAAATATTGACATTTGCCATCTCCACATCATTGCATTTTTCACAACATTCACAATTTCTTTAGTGTCCCAACTTTTTTGAAATCCGCTTTGTACACAGAAATAGGCGCGAACACCAGTGACAGACTGGCAGGCAGGATAGGCAGGGGTCAGATGGGGCTAATTACATGAAATAAAAGCAAACAAACCATGAGATTGAGCAAGAGGAGTCAGGAGCAAAAATGTAACAGGGACAAGACCTGGCAAGGGAGTGGTAAAGAAGTAGGCTTTCAATAGAGGCACAGCCATCTGTAATTAAACAGACAACTGAGGAACATGAAAAGTGTCAGAAGGGAGCTTTGAAGGTTTGTTTGTTTGTTTATTTGGCTTCTTTAACGTCGCAGTCAGCATCAGTGGCCATCCAGCGACACACAAGGTTATATCCAAACACAAGTTCATCTCAAGACTCATCTAGTCATATATATACACACAATACAAGTTAATGCCAATTTAGAGTAATCAATTAACCTACCACACATGTCTTTGGACTGTGGGAAGAAACTGGAGTACCAGAAGTAAACACACATAAACACGGGAAGGACATGCAGACTATACACAGAAAGGTCCCAGCCCACTCCACCCTGAGAATGAACCCGGGACCTTCTTGCTGTGAGGCAGCGGTGCTACCCACCGAGCCATCGTGCTATCCTGAGTTTTGAAGGATGATGCAACTTCCAGGCAGTTCTTGGTGCACATCCTCCTGACAATTTCACAGCATAGAAACCACTCACCCTCCAAGGGTGGTTAATGACCACTGCCTCACTATTGACTTTTGCGCACTTGGCATACTCTTGTTGATCTTAGCTGTGCTTCCGGCACAGTCACACATAATTCACTACTATATTGTCTTTCTGCTATTGGTGTTGTTGATTCCTATTTCTTTTATCTAACTCTTCTGATAGAAAACCATTCATTTCCATTTAGAACTGCAAATCGAATATTGTTTTTCTTACACAGACAATATGTGTCTGAGAAATGTCATCAAACTGTCAAATTGGGAAATGTCACATTGCTGCAAAGTGCAGCAGTTGTGTGCAAAAGGCATGCAGTTATGTCTCTGGCAGATATGTAAATGATTGTGTGTGGCATGAATAGGCACTGGGTTTTGCCATAAAAATGCTTCCCTGACTGTCCTATAAATAGATTCTTGCGGCTACTTTTGGGTAGTTTACCTCTTGGTGAAAGGTCACTGACTGCTAGACATGCCTTTATAACTCAGTAAAAAGCATTCTGTCTAGCTGACAGACTTTAAGAGGGGCACATAACTGGACTGAGATAGCAGGAATGTTGTTTAAGTCCAATTGACTCTCAATATAGCCCATTCTAACATGGTTGTTAAAACCTGTTGGGAGCAATGAAGATAATTATTTGATCAGCTGACAAGCACAGGCAGCTCTAACAGTTTGTCGTCCCCAATCCAGACACAGGTGGCTGTGGATGGTTTCCAGGTGCTTAGCAGATTGAAAATTGTTGTCACGTCACAATTTTGTGTCCTGCCATTGGCAGCTAGCAACCATCACTTTCATTTGCAGTGGTGTTGTGAGGAGGAACCATATTCTCTTTAATAACTAATCTGAGTTCTAGCTTCTGGTTTGTTGATCTGGGGAGTCAAGATCTGCATACTACAGTAAGTCTAATACAGGGACTCTAACAGCTAAGTGATATGTGGATTTGGCCCAGGTCCAGCTGTATCTGTGTTCAAATGTTCAACAGGTTACCATATTAAATTGCCTCCAGTGGCCAACCCTATCTCATCTTGTATCCAGGCTAGATGTGGCCAATGTAGTTTCTAAATCTTTCTTTCAATTAAACAATTTACCCAAATAAACCCTTCATTTCAATCTAATATTATAAACACTTACATATCATAGTGATACATATTAATGTATGCCATATTAATGCCAACAACTCATTCTTGGTAAAAATGTTTTTTTATGTTAAATTTGTGTATGTTATTCCCATAATTCGACAGCCAGATTTATGTATCCAACAAAACTAACTCCTGTTGTTATTGTATTCCTTTACTTCGTGGAGTTCCTGATACTCTACTTTCTATAGTACAGCAAATTCAAAATGCCATTACACACACCAGAAAGCTCACATTATACATGTTCTCCAAGAGCTTCACTAGATATCCCATTTCGTGGGATCTCAGTATGGGGTGTTTCTACTTACCTTCAAGGTCCTCCACACCTGAAATTCCTGACTGAATTAATTCAACAGGACCCTACCTGTTCAGTTGTAATTGGCCTGTTGTCTGTACCCAGACAAGAATTACTCACTATAGGTGGCCTGTCCTCCATTGTGCTGCACAACAATTGTGGATGTAACTACCACAACCTCTCTGTCATACCACTTGGCTTTCTTTATTCAAGTCTTAAAACCCACCTGTTCACCTGGTGCAAGTTTATATGGGATATGTATGGTAGTCTGTCCTCTAACGTGCTTTATTGAGATGTTGAATGTGGTTTACTCTCTCTCTAAATTACTAAAGTAACCTTAACTGTGAGAAAGGCACTATATAAATTAAATGGATGATGATGATGAAATGTGAAGAAAAACACAGTCAGACATTGAGAAGTCTGTATTAGAATTGGATAGATAGTTAAATCATTGCTTTTGTGAATATAGAAGGATATTTATACATAAGTGCAAGAAGTGTGAGTTATAAAATAGTGTCACGTCAAGAATGCCGGATCAAGGAGTGCCAGACCCAACGCCCCATGTGGCGCCTGCTCCAGTGCATTTGACAGTGCTCCAGGGGGAGCCTGTTCCAGTTACCAATGCTGAACCAACCCTCAAAGTGATTCTGGCAGGGACACCACTCCGATGTGTTCACAGAGCTCATGTACCACGATAAGTCTTCTCAGAATGGCTGAAACAAATTAATTGGGCATATGTATGTATATATATATATATATATATATATATACTTACTTATTAATGTACAGCACTTTGGTCAATGTAAGTTGTGTTAAGAGGGCTTTATAAATAAAGTTACTTACTTACTTAATTACACCATATGTAGTCTTTGATCACTGACATGTTGTGGACATGGCCAAGAAGCGAAAATATCAGTGTTCAAAAAATATTGCATTGGCACATTAAAATACAAATAGGGGAGGAAACATCATAACCTACGTAGTAGTGCCTGGAATATCATGCTTTTAGGGACTTGATAAACAAAGGTTGATAAACTCTAGGTTAAAGCATACTGCTATCATGTGCACTTATACGTACGTATAAGTGTTATGTAAACTCTGGGGTAAGGCACATGAGGTACATGGTAAAAGAAAGTATCCAGTCTTTCCATTTTTCCAAACGTACTTTGATATCCAATAGGTTTTGAGACGGAAAAAATAGTTTCAGGAAGCAGTTGGGGTAGATCACCCATGATGAATTCACCTCCATGGCAAAGGGGGATTGGGATTTGGGGTACCTCATGACTAGTGCTTTCATAAAAGCAGCCCTTAACTGGAAAGCTATATCAGCTTTGGTGGGATAGGGCAGACTGCATGCATAGCATAACAGAAGAAAGATTATGTTATTTTTATTACAAAAACGGAGCTGCAGGCAGTGTAAGAAGCAGATAATGGTGGCTTTGTGGATCTATATCCATGGTAGATTGAAGGTGATGGAAAAGGATTAAAAATATATCTTAAAGCACTGACAGTCATATACACAAGTTGTGTGATCTGTCAGAGGTATAACAGTGTTCATCCACCACTGCCATGTGCAAAGCTGTTACAAGTTCCATGCACTAATCATCCATTCCACTGTCTGCTTGGTGTTGATGAAGTTGTACTTTGTACTTTGTCAGGTGACGAGGAAGGCATGTATCTAGACTCTTCTCTGTTGAACTTCCCCTCAATGTTCGAAAAGTTGAGTCTCTGGCCATTTGAAGATCCATTTATTCTGCACTTACATCAACTAACCCTATTCTTGTTTAAATTCCTGATTACTAGGAATAGATTATTTTACTGATGTCTTACAGCACTTTTGTAAGTCACATGCCCAATGAGCCTAATAATGAGTTAAAGGGCTCAAGAGTTAAGCCTAAGCCTACTGTACTGTATTATATTTTGTATGGAAACAAAATCGTAAAAAGAAAAGCTGGACATTGGTTTTTGAGTTGGATTTACTGGGAACAGAATGGCATTACATGTTAAAGCTCCAGGAGCTGTGTGGAGCTGGGAACCTTAGTGAAACTTCTGAATACTATTTGAATGAGGCAACCCATGAATGAGGCCGCTTGTCCAAGAGCTGGGCTATGGCAATATGTAGTAGTCACCATTATCCATAGCAGCTTACACAAGGTTACAAGGTACTGTATAAGAAATTTAATTTTAACAATCTTGTTTAAAGGAATAAGAGTAGCTACTTGTCAGTACTAGGGCTTAAACAATCACCCTTCTAGTCAAGTTAACTTCTGTGCCATCACTGTCCAGGACAACTATAACAAAATGGAAGGTTATGGGTAAAAGTTAATATGAAAAGTTCAGACCATTGTGGGTTGATCCCTTTTTTCCTGTAGCCTAACATGGCCGGACTAAAATACACCGTGCCAAATTCTCACATTTAGTGGGCAGTCTTTGAAGTTTTGCTTCACACTATCACAGGAAAAGATCCTTGGAGAAACTATAGGCTTATGAATATCTGTCTGTGAATACCCAGATTGTTAAGGGTCCTGCAGTGTGACAGAAACCGCCCTCACTAACTCCATCCCAGAAGTAAAGTTCCCGCTTAAGCTTATTACTGGTAGGAAATGTATTAGCAAAAGAGCCTATCCAGTTAAACCAGCAGATTTCATGTGAACTTATCACATTCTCTCCACTGGTGCTGGGAGTCACCTCACTCATGAAAAAAATCCTATTAAAATTAAATGAAGCCTTATTTCACTTCCAGGAGTGGCTTCTTCTAGGGCCAGCTTACTGAAGTTTGCTGAGAAGGCCAGTAAATTTAAAATGAACTTTGACATTTTAGGAGGTTCATCAAAGTTTAATAAAGTGTGTCAGGGAAAGTGAGAGCGAGGAATTCTGGGGATGCTTGAATGTGGCATGGCTGATTTAAACCTTAGTGAAGGGAGGTTTTCATTATATTTGAGCATAAGAAATCTTCTCTACAGCATTAGGGCTCAGATTAGTTCATCCCATTCAAGAATTACATATGAAATATGAAATCAAATTTGGGCATAACAATAAAATATAATCAAAATGCTTATAAAAGTAAATTTGGGTTTTAAAGTGTGTGTACAAGTTCCCTGCAATAGGCTGCCTTTTTTCAGGGATGGCAAATTTGTGTGCAGGAGCCACAGTAAAGAGTAGGCTGATCTGAAAAGCTATTGCTCTTTAATATATATCCATTCATTATTTTCTGCTTAATCTACATGGGGTTTCGGGCCAGCCGGTGCCCATCTGGCAACTCTGGGCACAACGGTAGGAACAACCCTGTACAGAGCACTAATCCACTGTAGGGCACACATTAAGAGACCCCAATTAACCTAATCCGCATGTCTTTAGACTGTGGGAGGAAATCAGAGTATTTGGAGTAAACCCACAAAGACACGGGGAGGACATGTAGACTTTACACAGAAAGGACCCAGGCCGCTCCGCCCTGGAATTGAACCCCGGACCTTACCCACCAAGCCACCGTGCTGCCCGCTGTTCAATATTATTATATCAAAATGGAAATTTGTGTGCAGAACAGTAGCATTTATTGCTCAGTATTTGCCCAATGTTCATGTGTGCTTGTTTTTCTTTAAGTTTTTATTATTTTTCATGAAATGATGAATGGCCATAATGTTGAGAAAAACAACTAAATGCCAACAGGCTGTCAAGTTGTCCCCGGTGACTGTGGATTGGAGTAAACACCAGTTGTTTTTACTCAAGACTTGGCATGCATACTGGCAAGTATTCAGAACAGAGAGAGAGGAGTGGGTACTACTAGCATTCCATTTGGCAATTCTTGAAGTTAAACCAAGGTCAAATGAAAACTCAGCATAATTCTATTTACAAATCAGTTTGCCAACATTAATGGCAAATCAAATCTACGTTATCGTAGGTATGTCAATACCCACATGTATGCTCTACATAACATTTAGGACAGCCATCCATTCAGACAACGGCTGTTCACATAAATGTCTAGTAATTTAATAAGGTTATTATTTAGGAAACTGACCAATTAATTCATTTATCACCTTGCCACATTAGCTCTTAGCTACATGATACTACATGGCTCCTTCCTGAACCATTTTAGGTTCCACAGCCTGATGCTTCTTCTGTTTAAAACCTCAATGTTGACTCTTGTCAATACTGTTGCTTCTTCATTTTGTTCCTGCTCCTTTTGTTCCTTGAAATGGTTTGTCTGCTTCTCTTTAATGTTTAGCTCTTTCTTGCTTGCCTGTTTCCTGTATCTGTCTGTGTTGTTAGCACCTAGTGTTGTGTGGCATTGTGTTCATTAGCACTGGCTTCTACATCTTCTGTGTCATGGCTAGCATCTGTTTTACATCTCCCTTCTCATCACCGCTGTGTATTGGGTAGTTATTTGCAGGAACATAATTGTTTGCTACAACAGCTTTTGTTTGTTTGCTGAAGGTTTTATTTGTATGCCCTGTAACCTTGTGTCTTAAGTGTTACATTGCGGTTTTATTTCATATATCTACTGTATACTCTTTTGTAGCTGTTAGGGTTCACACTGCGAGCCCTTTTGCGTTGTTCGCCGCGGTGCGTTATTTTACCCCGATCCCTTAACGTTGTGTTTTCGTTTTCTCCCCACGTCCTTAATGACGTTTGTTTGGTTCTCCGCGGCGAACGATTGGCTTGTTTTTTTAATTTCCACACCTGTTCTTTATTTTAATTAATTAGTTCCGTTATATTACGTTATTCCATGTCTGTCCTGCGTTACGTTTTTAGTGTTCCCATTGTCTGTGCGTGCTGTGTTATCTTTTGTTTCGTTTTTATAGTCCGCTTAGGACTCCCCCCCCTCGTGTTCCCCTGGCAGCTGATGGCGCCCGGGACACGAGGCTGGAAATGGCTGTACCCTGGACCCGCAGCACGTTAGGCTCGCGTTTGGGTCCGCGGCCGGAGGGGTCGCTGCTAGAACAAGCATTTGGGTAACTATCGGCGCCGACCCAGGTATCCGGCCGTAACGGGCAGCCCCTCAGATCTTTGGCCGTAATGGCCGTCTGTAGATCCGTGGCTCTAAAGCCGCCCCTTTACCTTTTTCCCCCTTTTTGTCCTTTTTCCTTTTTTCTGTTCAGGCGGTTTTTAGTTCTCTTTTTCTTTTCGTTTTATGGGTTCGTCCGCGGTCCCCCGGCTCCCACAGGCGCTGTTGTTGGCCCCCGGCATAAAGCTGTTCCGGACCCTCTGGCGCGGAGCCATCATGGCGGTACCGTAACCCCCACCTTTGCCATGGGACCCGCCTCGCTCCAGCCCCTTCGCAAACCCCTGGGACCCTGTCGCCCTGGCCCTCCAAGAAACGGACCCCAGCAGACTTTCAGCACCCAGGCTGTTTGCGGACCCCTGGACAGCGATGGAGTGGGCCCCTGGGCCTCACCACGGGACTCTGGACTCCGGGCTTAAAGCCCTTACCGGACTCGTGTGGGGAGTTTTTACTTATCGTTTATATGCCTGCTATGTGTTTTCTGTTTAATAAATGTTTTTTTGGTTTTCCGTATTTGTTGTCTGTCTGTGGATACTGCATTTTGGGCTCCAGTCTAAAAACCCGTTAGGGATCCAGGGGATTTAGCGAGACCAGGAATGGTCTTGCAGGATCCCCGGGAGACCCTATCGTAACAGAATGAGCCGGCCCCAAACGCGAGCCTTACATGCCGCGCCATCAGCTGCCGGGGAACACGAGCGGGGGAGTCCTAATCGGACTATGAAAACAAAACAAAAGATAACACAGAACGCACGGACAATGGGAACACAAAAAAATTTTTTACGCACGACAGACAGGGAATAACGTAATGAGCCGGCGAACACTCACTTGTTCGCTCGGCTCATATAACGGAACTAATTAATTAAAATAAAGAACAGGCGCGTAAATTAAAGAAACAAGCCAATCGATCGCCGTGGAGAACCAAAACAAACGTCATTAAGGACGTGGGGAGAAAACGAAAACACAACACTAAGGGATCGGGGTAAAAGAACTCACCGCGGCGAACAACGTAAAGTGCGAACCCTAACACAATTGACCTAATTAGTGTTAATCGGTCTTCCAGCTGTTTGTTATATGCTAAATTTCCTTTTTCCAGCCACTTATTGCTACTTGTCCCAACTTTTTTGGGATTTGTTGACAGTGAAATTTTTGAAGAAACATATTTATCCTTTAAAATGTCACATTTACTCAGATTAAACTTTTGATCTGTCATTTAGTTTTTATTCACAATTCATTTAGTGTCCCAACTTTTTTGGAATCCGCTTTAAATTTGAAGCTTAAGCCTAATGTTTTTGACATCTGAACAATATATGGCGTTCTAACCAAAAGGCATGGAGTGTAAGAACATGACTGGCCAATACATAGCATTAACCTCAACACCATAATACAACTTTATATGGACTGGGATGGAGATTATGAGCCAGGTCCTCTAATCCAGCATGATCTCTGATCTTACAATTGCTCTTCTGAAAGAATGAGCACATATTCCCACAGACACACTTCAAAAACTTGTAGAAAGCCTTCCCAGAAGAGTAGAAGCTCCTGTAGGAAAGGGGGGACTAACTCTAACTCTAAGTCTTTAATAATGCCTGTGCATTTAGAAAGGGATATCATAAAAGCTCCTGTAGGTGTAATGTGTAGGAGTGTTAATATATTTGTCCATATACTGTAGTTAAAACAAGTAAAACCATGCAGTGCCACTACAGCTTCCGGTTTACAACACTGGCTTTTTTATGAGGCACACATATATTGTAGGTGCACTTCAAGTTACTGGCTGTATTGTGCTATGCACAATTTGTCAGTTTGTTTCTTTGTCTAAGTTCATTGAATGAATGTTTTGGAACATTTAAAATCTAAATAGCCTAAAATATTGAACAGAACTAACCACGCAGTACGGGTTCTCCTTATGTGAATATGGATGTCATAAAAAATCATTTTTATGGACTGGTGAAAATTTAATGAGACATGAAGAGACTGCATTTTTGTTTGGGGTGTGTGACACACAGACTTCAAAAGAGCAAGTGTGTAGTTCCTCTCTGGCCCACCCATGATGTAAATTGTTGTTTTTACCTTGTTTCCTGCTCAACTGTTTTAACCCTGAACAACTAATACTGGTACAGTGGCAGATGTCATGGAGCAGACATTATGAAGCTCATGGTGATGTAGGATAGGAGAGGAGATTAGTCTTATGGCTCCCGCCTTCAACCTTCCTATTCTGAGGAATGTCAGGAATCAGCTCAGAACTACACAGGAACACCTGGATGAATGACCTCAAGACAGCTAGGACGCTCGAAGATGACTGTTGGAAACACAGTACACCATCATGGATGAAAATCCTCCAGGGAAAGCTAGGTCGCTGTCTAGACCTGTTTGAAGTTCAGCAATGACCGTCTGGATGATTCAGAGGAGGCATGGGAGAAGAGAAGAATGTGGTCAAAGACCGAACTAGAGCTTTTTGGTATGAACTCCACTCGCCATGTTTGGAGGAAATAGAAGGAGTTCAACCCCAGGAACATCTCTATCTTGAAGCATGGAGGTGAAAACACCATACTTTGGTTGTGCTTTTCTGCAAAGGGGACAGGACAACTGCACTGTATTGCAGGAGGATGGACAGGATCATGTATCTCAAGATTTTGGCCAACAACCTTCTTCCCTCAGTAAGAGCACTGAAGATGGGTTGTGGCTATGCAAGAAACATTTCAAGGTCCTGGAGTGGCATAACCAGTCTTAAGACCAGAAACTAATAAAGAATCTTTGGAGTGAGCTGAAAGTCCATGTTGCCCAGCGACAGTCCCTGCTGCAGTGTGTGAATTAGAGGAAACATCCGACCTACCAATATTCAGTTCTGTCTTTAAACTGTATGCCAAATACTTATTTTCTGCAATAAAATGCAAAGTAGTTAAATATCATACCATGTGATTTTCTGGATTTTTTTTTTATTCTGTCTTACAGTTGAAGTGTACCTATGATAAAAATGACAGACCTCTTCATTTTTTGTAGGTGGGGTAATTTGCTAAATTGGCAGTTCATCAATCAAGAACAAACATTTTCCCCACTGTATGTAAGGGATTACAATATGAGAGCCATTGAATAGAATGGGAGCCCTCACTGTGATGCCTCACAAACCCTAAAGATGGGTGTGAAATTACATCTACTGTCTGTAAAAATCCTTGTAGTTCATTAGTTTCTGAACCAGCCCATCTAAACACATCTGAAAATATGGATATTCATCTACTTGACTGTCTGACCTTTTTGTCTCTCAAGTGACATTTGGCAATGATTCTCCACTTTGTATCCGTTTCAACATAAAGCTCATTTTATAAAGTGCTGAATATCTAATGTAATTTATAAAATAATGCGTTGAAAGAGAATAAAAACTAAATGTTGCTGAGGTGCTCATATATCTAGACTGAAATGAAGCACACATCTCAACTCATACAAGTTTAAGCAAGTGCCAAGAGTGCTGAACAAATGAGTGCTGACACAATTTTTTCTCATCAAAAAGTGCCGAGAACCAAATTAGATGAGTTTCAAGCTGGTCGAGTGCCAAGGTGTGACTGACTATATATTTAATTTCCTAAAAGAAAGTCTCAAAAAGCCAATAAACTGAAAGATTTATCTAATTTAATCTTGCATTTATTCTAACACAAAGTTAACATTTCTCGTCTTGAAACCATCCTGTATAATAAGTAATTAATTATTAGGATAATATTGTGATGTTGTGATGTGCCTGTGTCGTCCTCTGCTTGAATTGTAGGGTGGGGCTGAAGACCTCATTAAGAGCTCTATTTGCACCTGTGAGGTGTGCTTGCGGGGAGGCTTTATTGGGGTTTAGTCTTTTGTGTTGTTGGTTTTTGGCTGTTCGTTTAAGTTAAGTTAATTTAATTTTGGCCATAATCTGCTGCCTGTTTAGTACCTGATCTGCTACTTTATCTTTCATTAAATCTATTTTTGCTACTTAGCCCCTGTGTGTCTCCTCTTTACTGGTCATGACATTGAGCCAGTTGTAGTTTTCCTGTAAATTAAATTGTATGAGCTCCACTTGAAACATAAAGCAACCCTTTGGCACACACTGAAGGCAACTGCAATAGCCACACCCAGTTTACTCTGGCGATGACGTTTAATTAGTAGTTTTGATATGTTTCCATAAAACATCCTCAAATGCCTGTGCCTGACATCACCAAACACCCCAATCCACTTTCTCAGGATACCATATGGCAAGATGTTGGCACATATATGCAGGCTACAAACTGCAGGAAGCAGACCAGATTGATGAACAAGCAGAAACTGAACAGTTAGCTGCAGCTACGTTATAAAAGCTCATATTTATAGCGTCAAATGAACTTGCATTTCAGAAGACATTTTCAGTGCTTATATAGAAATAGTTTCAGTTTAATTATGCATAATAAAAAGGTGTATGCTTTAACTGTACATATTTAGGCTACTCCTTCAAAAAAAACTTTATTTCCTGCCATCGGGGTGCCCCTGAATGGGAAAAGTATGGAAGCAAATGTTTGGAACCAAACAGAACTTTATACCAACTGCTGGTCAGTTTAGACCAGCAATAAACCATATTGCAATTACAATTGCAATTGTTTTGTTATACACATGTTTATTTCCTTTGTGTGTAGTGAAACAACAGGGGGGATACCTTTGTTATAAACATGTGATCCTCGTTTAAACTCACCTCAGGCATGGAGAACAGAAAGAAGAGAAGAGAACTTTCTGGGGACAACTAAAATTGTGGACAAATATCAACAATCCTAAGGTTACAAGTCCATCTCCAAATATCTTTATGTTCCTTTGTCTACAGTGTGCAACATAATCAAGAAGTTTGCATCTCATGACACTGTAGCTACTCTTCCTGTACGTGGATGGAAGAGAAAAACTGATAACAGGTTGCAATGCAGAATAGTCTGGATGGTGGATAAGCAGCTTAAATCAGGTTCCAAATGAATTTAAGCTGTCCTGCAGGCTCAAGATGTATCAGATTGTATCAGCACTAACTATCTGTTGACATTTGAATGAAATGAAACGCTATGGGGAGACCCAAGAGGACACAGAGACATAAAATAGCTAGAGTACAGTTTTTCAAAATGTATGTGAGTAAGCCAAAATCCATCTGGCAAAACGTCTTGTATACAGACGAAACCAAGAAAAAAAGAACACAGTACCTACAGTCAAATATGGTGGAGGTTCAAAAATGTCATGGGGTTGTTTTGCTGCCTCTGGAACTGGATGCCTTGACTGTGTGCAAGGCATCATGAAATCTGAAGATTATCAAATGATTTGGGGTTGCAATGTAGTGCCTGGTGTCAGAAAGTGGGGTTTGTGTCTTGGGTCATCGGTCTTTCAGCAGGACAATGACCCGAAACATGGACCCAGAAAATGGATGGAAACAGCTGAAGTAGCCTGCAGAGTCCAGATCTAAATCCCATTGAACACATATGGAGAGATCTTAAAATTGCTGTTGGGAGAAGGCACCCTTCAAAGATGAGAGACCTGGAGCATTTTACAAAAGAAGCTTGTTGATGATTATAGGAAGTGATTGATTTCAGTTATTGTTTCAAAAGGGTGTGCAGCCAAATATTAGGTTGAGGGTTTTAGTTTTGCATGAAATTATATAATCTTTGACTGTCTTTTTTCTATTTTTTATGTGTTGTTCCAATACACACAAAGGAAATAAACGTGTAATTGCAATAACATACACACACCTTCTCACTGTATGGTGAATTTTACATTTTCTCAAAGCAACTTTTGCAATTACCTTTACTTACTATAAGCCCTAACTGAGCAAAAATTCTTTATAAGGATGAAAGTTTGGGAGGACCACAACTCAAAAAGTTATCCACCTTCTATATGTATAAATACCTCATTTATAAAAAATGTTTTAATAATCGTTTAAATGAACAGAAACTATGTATACAATTGAGAGAGTGTATCTAAAAAAAATATAATATAAATATAATAAAATATAATAATGTATACATATTAATAAATTAAAGATCATAAATTATTACACTGCTCACAAGAATTAGGAGATTTCGATTGTGCAAACTCAATTATCGTGATTCAGTAAGCTGCATACACTGCTCATAAAAGTTAGGGGTTATTTCAAAATGAATATGAAGCAATTTGTAAAATAAGATGCAAACTCAATTATAGTGATTGAGTAATAAGTGACACATTCATGGGAGTGATCAGACGCATGTCAAACTGGATGAGAGTAGCATAAATTGACTGTATGGTCACCCAAGACTGCCAAAAGATACTGACATCGATGGGGCATGCTCAAGATCAAATGGTTCAGCAGTTCTTGTGGAATCCTCTGCCACTTTTGCTGCAGGGTAACTTCCAGCTCAAGAAGCATTGTGGGAGGCATTGGACACTTTACCAGAGGTCTTCCAAGTACATCCCAAGCATGTTCCTTTGGTTTTAGGTTAGTGTATGTGAAGGCCATGCCATGCGTTTGATACCTGCCTCCTGAAGCATGTTGTTGATGAGATGTGCATGGTGGGGCTTTGCATTGTGGCCATAACAAAAAAGTTGTTTCAGACTGCTCCAGCACAGTGTACCACTATAGGGTGCAGGGCAACATATGGGAATCCGACAGCAGCCAGTGATCCATTTCTTATGACTTGGTACGACCACCAAATGATCGTACTGATGCCAGCCCAAACCATGATTCCACCACCACGAAACACATCAGCTCACCTTCTACGATTTCTACGGAGTTCAGCAAATGGAATGCATACAATTAGTCACCAGGCATGCAGTCCAACATGATGGAGTTGATATTGTATGTTCTGGGTGCATATCCATCATCCAGTGGCAGCAGGAAACTGTCCACGCCACTTTGTTGCATTCCTGCCCCTACTACTTCTTAACAATAAGGTCAACTAGAGGTATTCAATTGCTGTTGTAGCAGATGGGCGACCCTGTCCTAGTCTTTTTCATACCGGTACAGTCTTTTGAATGCATTTCCACAGTCTCACTTGTGATGTTACAAGTGCTGTTGTGTTTGACCAGCTTCAAGATGTCCTATGGCACGTTTCAGATTCAGGAAAATCATGGTGCAGAGGCATTGTAAGGGCTGGATAATTTGCACTTTCATGGTCAGGAAACTTTCAGATATAGCACTTTTAGCCTATATAGTGCATTTTGACCAATTAAATAAAAGCTTTTTTTGCATCTCATTTGCATTATAGAACAAATTTATTTGACCTGTTGTTTGCTTTCCTGATGTTTATATTTAATCAAAAAAGAGCAAATGCTTCTCTTATTTATTTATTTATTAACATTTTGAAATATCCCTTAATTGGTACTGGAAGAACATCTTATGTGATTTCTACCAGTACCTAATAAATAACGACATGCTGATATGTACATTTATTCATGTAGCAGTTGTTTTTATCCAAATCACCAATAAATAACATTTGTTGAGCTAAATAACTAAATATTGCAGACCTTCTGACTGATGCTGTTGGATAAACATACAATTTACCATAAAATAAAATGTACTGTTAGACCTGAAGATTATCATTTTGATACACACATCTCAGTGATTTTGCCTGAAGTGAAGGACATTTTTTATATACTGACTATAAATCTTTTATAATATTTCACACTGGTGAGCCACTTTCGTGCGGTTGTGCAAAAGTGGTATACAATAACCTATAAAATATACTGAAAAGTATTACTGATTTTTGAGCAGGCACTGCTTTACTCAGCTGAAATAATAAGGATGACAATAGAATACAATAGAATGACAAACATAGATGGAGCTGTGAGTATTCTATTCAGACGTACACGTTTGTGTATGTTAATCTTTCAATAGTACTTGAAACCATAAGGCTGCTGGATGGACGCTACATCATACCACCTTGCTGGTTACTCCCTTAAACCTTTCTCTTCGTTCTTCCTTTTTAAGCTTTAACATAAAGCTGTTTATCTTTGTCTGACATTTCTGGCTCTACCAGATAAATGTGCTATTTATAGAAGCACCCCACAATATTATCTTTCTCCCTCCACCTCACAATTCTTTCATCACTTGCAGTCACAACACACAGCAAACTACAGCCATCCAGCTCACTAATCGGTTCTTTAAAAAATGTGAACAAACCAATCTTTTCCAATTAGCCAGTCTAATTAAACAAACAGAAAAGGGCCAAAGAGCATAATAATTCATCATGTCCTCCAGAAATGCAAGCTATTTTTGGATTAAAATGTGCATTCAATTAGATTAACCCAGGAGTCTTAAACATGAGCTATGGTTATATCTATGTAGTAAATAAATACAATGGAAATTATATGATAACATTGTATATAATGCAGATCTACCAATATTTCTTAAATTAGAAGTATTCCTATGACTTAAGTGAATTAGGGAATTAGGGAAAGAAATTATATTCAGTAACAGCCAGTACCATACCAGTAACACACACAAATATGAATCATAATATATATTAAGTACTTATATGTGAAATTTAGAGATTTAAAGTTGAAGAGTTGGCTTAAGAATGCTAATTGCATGTGTTTTTAATACCAATGAAGTTCAGGTACTAGTTTTGCACCATGGCTGAAATTACTCACAAGGTCCTAATTTCTTACAACACAGTCAAACCCCATTATCCATACGTACCTTGTGCTGGTACTTTCTTACTTTTATTGATGTCAGTAAAATGTAATGGTGCAACACAATTGGCCCACCTGCCTTTTAGGTGTGCATTGAGTGGGGCTTCGCCTGTATAAAACAAGCAGGTTCTCATTTATTGACATAAATGACACAAATGAAAATGTAAACAAGCATTGCATGCAACCACATTGTGTGAGTGTGTGCACATTCACTACAAACTACACGTCACAGCATGTTTAGTTGCGTACTAAATGTTGCAAAATACATTTAACTTACGATTAATCACTGAATAAAAAAAACCCATTTACAGACAGAAGGAGGTAGATAGAGGTACACCTTTTTACTTTGAGCATATTACATGTCAAAACTGTCTTACATTTCATAACTGCTTGTCATTTTCATGTATTTCACTACACTCCTATCCACTCCTAGATTTTATGTAATTCCCTTTAGCACACTTTAAAAGATGCTTTGACACAGGGGATGCCAAATGATTTAATGTTTCAGGTGTTTTGTGTCCCATTCTTATTGCAAATACGTCTTATGATTTACAGTACAGGGTCATCAAATTCCTCAGACATCCTGTGTTGAGAACAGGTCCGGACTACAGACAGACCAGTCCAGCACCCAAACCCTCTTCTTTCGCTGCCATGCCATGTTTTTTTAATTTGGGGTTGTAACTACAACATGACAAAATATGTAAGAAAATGAATATGTCTGAAAAATTAAAGAAAAGACGGTTCAAACATGCAGTTTCAGTTTCACTACTTGTATCTTCACTCCTTTATTTGGTGTGCTACACTGCAAAGACAATTCTTTCCCCCCCCATTGTTTACCACCACAAATTCTATGGACAAATGTCTACATAGTGTAGCCTTGCAAGGTATGGTAAAGCTCTAAACAGCCAGTCATCCATACAGCTGGTATCCATCATTTATTAGTTTTCATTCTAGCATCTACAGTCAAATTATAATGTAAACACGACTGTCTGTAAACACACATAACTGTCTGCAGTGCTCCACTCCTTTGTTCAACAGCTGCCTCTCTCTGTCACTAAGTGAATCATAACTGTCTGTTGCTAGTAATCTCAGTAACATACAAGAACACACACACACCTAAACACTCTCTCTCTCTCTCTCTCTCGTTCTCTCTCTTTCGCTTTCTCTTTCTGACCTTAGGTTTACAGTCAGAGGTGATGTCCAGCACAGTTCCTCACGGTGGGCTGTCATACTTTCTTTCTCTCTCTCTCTCAATCTCTCCCTCTTAAACTGTTCCCCTGTTTCCTACACCCTATTGCTTCTAGCTATTTCAAAAGTTGCTGATATGGATTTTAGCACTTAAGTCTCTGTGGAGCTGTGATATTAAAATATCTCCAGAACCTCCCTTCCTGAGAAACCTCATATGACCTTACAGAGACACGGCTCTGCTGACATGGGTTGTTGCTTAGTTTTAAACACTTGCAACGAAAACAGCAGGTAATGTGAGGATCCGCAGGTTGTTTTTTTATGATGTTTCTTCTAATTTAATTTATATGCAAATATATGATGTAGTTGCACACAGGGACTACCACCTGATTCTGTAGTATTAATCAACTGACATCGATTCAACTGACAACACTACTGTGCTTCCCACACCAGACTGGATCGCCACAACATACACGCACACACCATCTCACGGCACCAGACTCACTCCCTCCACCTGCAAACTAAATACTGTAAATGAACTGCATTTTTATAATCTCACTCTTGACTCTCACTCATGATCACTTGTGTGTGCCATTGCACACTGGTTCTTATCTAAAGGCTTTGCCTCAGTTATGTCATCACACGAACAAGCTCAAAGACAGCCCTTAATAGTCCTGATATGGACTATTTACCAGTCAGCATGATGAGAAGGCTGAAATAACATGGCCTATCATCATTTAACTCACACACAGTCTACCAGCTTGTGGTAAATCACAAAAAGTATGAATGATGATGTATGATTGAACTCACATATCCAAACCGCAATGCATGCTGGGCACTGGACATGCCCACTCATGGGGGCCATGAATGCTACACCCATTCACCAGCAAGCTATACATGACATGTACACTAAGTGCAATTAGCAACATTTCTAACCTAGTAAACTATTCTATTTGCACTTTACATTACATTTAAGTATAAAAACCAACACTATGCTATTCACACTAACTATAGTCACATTATTTACCAGACTGGAGTAGTGCAAATAGGCAGGTTATGTGGTAATACAAATACCCATGATCATTCTTCGCCTGCATTTCGTCCAATAGAATTTATCTCTGAACTTTACTCTTTACTTTACTCTTTTCTTCAGTATACAACGCTCCACCTACGCCACTATACACTTACTTCTATAAATCTTTTGCTATAAAAGCCTGAAGTATTTGCACATCATGACACCCAGGCACCATTTATATGACTAGTATGCAGTATTTGTTTATTTTATTGTAATATATATATACCTTCTACCTATCTCACTATGCGGTCAAAACTTTTAGTAATAAATGTAATAATAGTAGAACATACAGCTATTAAAATGTTTATGAGGATAATAAAACCTTTACTAATTAATGTGAATATTTCATAATTCAATGTTAGTTTAGGGCAACATGGTGGTACAGTGGTTAGTGCTGTCACCTCACAGCTTCCCAGCCTGGAGTCCACCTCTATAGAGTTTGCATGATCCTCCTGTGCCTGTGTGGGGTTTCCTCCAGGTACTCTGGTTTCCTGTCACATTCTAAAGATGTATTAGAGGAACAGAGTGAAGTGACAGTCCAAGTGTGTGCAAACCTCACCTCACCATGACTCTTAATTGGATTAAGTGGGTATGAAAATGAATAAGTATGAGTTTAATATTAACACTGCTTAATTCCCCTATTGTTTTTCCTCTTTAGTACTTTATTGCTGTGAAGTAAAAATCGACCTGAAAATGTACCTTTTGTATCTTTAACTCGTCATAACTTTAAACACAACCTTGTTTAAGGCAGTCATGTAAATTTAATTTGTAACAATCTCACAGATTTTAAGTTATCAGACAACACATTTAAAAGTGAAAGCAAAATATAATTTGTCAGGGTCTGTTCTGTGCCACAGGGCTGTGGCTGAAGTTTCTCCAGCAAAATAGTTTTGGAGAGCATTCTAATGCCCACCTTAGGTTTTGTTTCCTTCAGATAGTGTGTAATGAAATCTGTACTTGGCAAAATACTGTCAGAGCCAAGAGCATTATAGCACTATTCATGTGTGCTCCAGTTGTCAACCTAATTCATGCCTCATCAGTTTATGTTTGCTCCAGCAATACTGTGACATTAAAATGAGTAAACTGAGTGAAGTTGCTGGCTTGCTTCCTTCTCTTAGATTGAGCCAACAGTATAGCCAATCTAGTGCTCAGGGTCTCCTGCCACATTTCATATGCCAAGCATTTCAAACATGACATCTTCACTAGCAGACTCACCCAAAGATGCCTGTGCTAGTGAAACAGCATCTCTCTGTTGCACAGTAATTAAACTGCAGGAAACTAACATGAGGAACTAACAATACGAATTGCCAGTAACAATTTTTAGACTGACAAAATCTGTCAGGTTTTGGATTTATATCTGAAATACATCAGACAACACACAAGATTCAAGTACATTTCTTGTTACCATGTTTCTGTCACCCGGAAGGTTGTGACAGATCTTATCAATGACAGTTTAGGAAAGTGTGGGAGACACATTGATTAGACCACTGATTAGACCACTCTTCCTGTTTTTGTTTGTTTTTCCCCATGACAAAAATAGCCAACAGATAAACACTTATGTGAAAATAACATTTCTGCTAACTGTGGTAGCCTAGTGTTTAAGGTGCTAGACTATGGACCAGATGGTCCAGGGTTCAAACCCACCTCAAACCTGACAAGCTGTCACTGTTTCGTAAATCTGTAAAGCTGTTGGGTAAAGCTGTATTACATCATCTGCTAAATGACATAAATGTACTGGAAAAACCACACCAAAGTGTTTTTTCCCTAGGCATCACCATTTGGTTTAAACACACTCTCCCTCACTCGCCCTCTTTCTAACCCCAGAAAATGCTGCAAAAGGTTGGCTAATTATTAAGTCTGCACAGCAATAAGTCTTAGAAGACTAGTTGGGACTTATGGTAATAAAGAGTTGTATGTGAACAAGTGGCACGAAAATAATTTTTAATATGGTGGATGACTTTGCAATGCCACTGGCAATCAGTGTCACTGTGATGTGACATCTTCGTTTGAATCTTCTGTCTCTGGTTTGATGTGCATTAAACTATTCGTCTTCTGCCTTAACTGATTGAAATAGGTCTAGTTTGTTTCTCTCTGTATCCAATGGACAGCTTGAAGAAAGGAGTTTTTCCCATGCAGTTTCCCATCGCCTAGTGCAAATGAAAGTAAAGCCAGAGGCTTTGATGTAACTCTGCACTCAGGGATTTCCACTGCTTAATTAAAGAGATGGAATTCAAAGCAGTCACCAAGATGACTGGCCTTATAACTTTAATTGAAACCTTATGCTAGGCAGGAAGAAGCCAGCAATGGTTTTAGGGCTGGAACTGGCACAAATTTAATGGGAACTGTCATACTCTTGAAAAAATATATATTGATGGAGGTTGCAACATGAGTAGAAAGTATGTTTTTACTGTCCAGTCAGATTTGTCTATGGCTTTCAGCTAGGTATTGTTGAACAAAGATTAGCCCTCAGCGTTGTACTCAGTGACACAACACGGATACAGAAAGACAACAGGTGAAGGGCTAATGCTAATACAACTAGACTGCATTTTAAGTCCGATTACGTCATAGCAGCTTGACCAGGCTGTCCTATTTCAAAGTCTCCTTCATATGCGGCTGAGAAATACTCCCTTCTTTTTTATAGTTATAATGGATACTGTGGGTGTGTCCTTTACCAGCCAACATAGCCCAAGTTTTATTGTATGCTGTTATGCAAACTGTAAGAGAGACTGTACAATAGAACGGCTCACTTCAGATCAGACTTCATCTTTAAGTGATGCAGCCCTTGGAATGGGACACAGCTTGTGGACAAAGAATAGAGGATAACGGGAACAAAGCTAAGAAAAAACAGACAATTGTAATACCAACAGAAGAGTTCAAACTGGCAGGACAAGGCATGCAAAACAAATAAGACAAGGAGCAGGTTACATGTAATAAAGAAAAGTAACCACAAACAAGAATACTAACAGGGAGAGCACAGGAAACCAGAGGTAGTGTGAAAAGACCCGACAAGGAAGTAAAGAGAAGTGAGGGTATATATAGGGAGCACAGCAGGCAGTAATTGCACAGCCCGCTGTGGAAGAAGAACAGGGTCAGGAGGGAGAAATGACAGGATGATACAGCTCTCCAACTGACATTGGTATACAGCAGGTGAAGCAGGGATGGTGATGGCACAGAGGCTGTTCTCCTTGAATATTGAGAAGAAGGTTGAAAGTTCAATTCCCAGTACTGCCAAGCTGCCACTGTTAGTCACTTGAGCATAGCCCTTAACTCACATTGGCTTATCCTGTACTTTATTGTTCATTTCTTTTTTTTCATTTGTACATTTAATACAGGTAACATTAATATGTCATATTGGTCCAAAGCTTCATATAGCTGGCCTTTACTAAAAGAGAGGGTGATTTATTTGAGACCAAGACAATGATTATATTTACTTTATATGAATTCCTTTTTAGTTATTATCTTCAAATCAGCACAACAATTTGCGTGAAAAGGCAAATCTATGAATTTTTATTATATTAACAGATATGAATATTATGAAAAATATATTTGCCTACTTCAGGCATTGAAATCTTTTAATTATATTTGTCATTATATGTGCACACTACACATATATTTTTTGCACACCTTTATATATATGTGGATGCTAAATGTGTAGGCAGATTAAGCAATGTTAACTTTTTATAAGCTTTGCAGATAACATTGCCCTAATTAAAAAAGGTAATATATGTCAATGTAAATGTGTACTTTATATTTTGGTGTCAACTTTAAATTATATGAGGTTATAAAACATCAATTAAAAAGTCATAACAAATGCAATATTTTTATTGTATATATATTTTTGTTAAACTGCAAGTTAATGAAACTATTTAATCATTTAATCACCACAAACACTACACAACAGCCTAAGAACATATACGTATATCAGCCTAAGAATGTGTTAGTTGTATGAAGGCTCATACAGTCTTAACATTTAATGCTTTAATACAATTAAGCTTATTTAATGTATGTTGGACATACAAAAACAAAAACAAAAAAAAAACAAAAATAATATATACTTAAATGTTTTAATTAAAACATTATGTATTCAAACATACAAATGTAATGTTTATCTGACACATGTGTTTGTCTATTTCCATGATGAGACTTTTTGATGTTTAATTATTTTGGCCAACCCACATGGCAGCAAAGCCAGGAGAAGTCATTCTGTGGGTAAATAACATATGGTAAGAGAAAGGGGGAGGGATAGAAGTAAGGAGAAAGGGGGTGTAAAAATGAAGAAGCAATAGACTCCCTAAGGACTCTTTCCAGGCTGGGGTTTATTGATGCTGAAGGGAATAGAAAACTAGTGTTAACTCGGAAAGAAGAATAAAAAAATTCTGAACCTACTTTCTGTCTGTCTCTTGCACAAAGCATGTCTCTGTCTGTCGTCTACAGCTCACTACACACATCAGTAAAGAAGCATAAACTCCTGGGACCACCTACCCGGGTGCTAGGATGAGAACATCTTTATGGCAGTAGAGCATCACGATACGAGAATTTGAGCAGCCTGGCCTTATGAGGAAATCATTCCCCATCATATCAACTAATGTGCAAGTGTTAAAATGGCAAAATCAAAGTCAAAGAGTTTATTATCATTTATTTATTATCACACTAAGGAAAGAGGTTCTGTGTACAATTAAATTATTTCTTTGCTGCTCACCAAGAATACTAGTAGAAAATTATAGTGCCGCAAGAAATAAGAAACTGAATAATATAAATATATAAAAATATAGAGTGAACAGAAGCAATAATTTTGTATGACAGTAATGTGAAAGTGGTGTGTAAACAAGGAGATTGTAAAGGAGGACCATTGGTGAATAACACTAATCCTCTCTGGAATAATGTAAAGCCTCTAAATGTTACATCAATAAACACTTGTTGGATGTAATTATCTGCTGGTGATATTGGTGTTTGCTCACTTATTACAGAAATGCTGTAAAGACTAAAAGTTTATTGCACACATCCATCCAATTGTCATAGTGTAATTGTTTAGTCTAAAATAAGGTTGGTATGTTTCAAATCAATCTGACAGGGAACAATGTACTTACAGTAAACACAAACTGACTAAATAAATTATGCATAGTTTGGTGTTAAATCACTTAATCTATTTACGATTTTGTATCCCGTATGGCAAGCAAAGGGGTACAACTATGTCCCTCTAAAGTGTCTCTGTTTTATTGTTGAACAACAATATATCTTTATACTCAGACCTTCACAGCTCTGAGCTTCTACTTCACTACTGCAGCAATTAAGAAGGTGGTAAATAGCATGCCTAGTGCCTGAAATTCTGTGAAACTGGTCCATCCTGGGATACTCCTGCTAGCACATTTCACAGATACGGAATAAGGGTCTTATAGTTGAACAAGGTGTTTCCATTCTCCAGACATATCACTTCTCATTCACACCATAAAATTCTCAAAAAATTTGATCTCATCAACAATGGATACCGTTGATGTTCACTGCGGTGATGACGGCGAAATCAAGAACATTAACATTGACCAATGTGAGAGAGGCCTAGACAGACAGAGACTATTAAACATCTTGCCCTTGGATTGATAGGAGAGTAGCAATGGTCTTGAATTTCATCCATTTGTACACAATCTGTTATACTGTGTATTTTTAGAAATGGTTTTGTGGCCTTTTCCTGCCTGATGTGCATCAACAACAGAACATCTCCTCAGAAATGTAGTTTGATCATGCCAGGTTATACTTAAATAAACATCGTTTTATAAAGCACAGACTTTCATATTGCCTGTTCTTAATAATCTTCACATTTGATTGTCATCCCATTGATATAAAAGTATTGTTTAATCCTACATGTTCACACACTTTTCCCATGCAAAGCTATGTAATAATGAATAATTGTTTTCTATGTAAATAAATGACCTAATATAATATTGTCTTTTTTATTTAATTTGGTTCTCTTTATTTACTTTTAGCACTTGAACATATTAAAGTCTGAGACACCAGTGTGATACAGTGCAGAAGCAAATAAAATAATAAAAAAATAAAGGCATCCTCATGGATACCACCTAAGCAGAAAACCTGATGGTAATGGATCTACAGTCTAGAAAGTAGGGGCAAACTGGGTTAAAAAGGGGCTAAATCAAACAGCTCTGGAGAATCTGTAGACCACAGGTATGATGGCACTGAGTGCCCTTGGGAGTCAAGGAGGTAGGTGATGAAGCCACGCATTATGTTTAAGCTTTGAGTAAAGGAAGTGATGCAGGATTTGATGAACCGGTGCAATACTAATATTTGCAACCTAGTAGCTGCTGGATACATTCAGAGATGTGCCCAGGTGATGAAACTGTCAATAATCACTATTGAGCTGCCTCAATAGTGCAATGTGACAGTGCAGCCTCTGAGAAGCTGCCACTCTGGTAATCTCCTAAAAACCCATTGAAATTAACTATAGGTCTAAAGTAATTAATAATTACAGATAACTCTGAAAATGTATTTTTGCTGCCCATTATTACTTTACTTTAGAACTTAAGCTGAATCCTCAGAAAAGGCACTCAACATATCCTTAGATCCTGTTTATAGGATCAACGTGGGTCAGGGTTCTGTAAGAAAGACTGGAATTTGAAACAACATTAAAAGGATATCACAAGCAATTACATGATTTATTTTTTTAACTCTGGCTTGCTTTTTTATTGTAATTGAGGACGAGATAAGGTTCAGCAATTCAATTCCATGGTCAGATACTTCTCTGCAGCAGGTCCTTGTCTGGAGGATAGCTAAGATTTAGTGTTTGTGTATGGAAACTGAAGATGAATATTATGGTCTGAGAGACAGAGGTCCAGTCTCTTCTTGTAAGCCACTTGTTCCAAAGATGTGCTTCTACAAAAAGCATTTTCAATAAACAACTATATACTAGAAAGGTGCAAACTGCTGTGGATTTGCCATGGCCCTGAGTTTTTCCATTACTGACCACACCACTGTGTCTTTAGAGCGCAAACTCTAAAACTACAATAGCAGAGAATGGGATTTTCTGTCCCTTTGTGGGAGGTATTGAATCGAGAATGATAAGGGTGTTCTTGCAGAACATGGTTTGCACATATTCCAAGCCTCACCCTACAAAACTTATTTCACATTAGTTATCATAATGGAGTTCAGGCAGTGTAAAAGAAAGAAAAAAACACAAAAGAATCGTAGCAAGTTAAATAAAAACAACTGTTTTATTTGTTATTTAAAGGTTACTGTATTTTTTATGATAAATTCATCACATTTATAGTAATTGTAATACAGTCAGCGCCACTATTTAAATGGCCACTGAAAAAAGATATTTTTATATGCATACTTTCACAGCCACACACTCCTGCTATAATGAATGAGGATTTTAAAGTTTAGATAAAGTCAGTTTTCATTGCAATTTGGGAAATATTTTTGTTTAATTTCTTTTGATAAATATTTTATTTTATTTTAGTGTTTTATTTAGTACTTACACAAGCAAGTATCTTAAAAAGGGGAATAGTTGTTTATTTTGCAAAAAGAAAAACATAAAAGTATTTGTGAATAAATTAAGGTGGTAAATGTTACATATACTGCTTACAAAAATTAGGGGATATTTCAAAATAAAATATCCCCTCATGAAATATTCCTAATTTTTGAGAGCAGAGTAATTTCTAAAGGTATATTTTTGTATAAATTATAACATTTATTATATATTTGAATTTGGTTCTAGGGAATTTGCATTTTGCCAGGTAATCACTTGGAGCAAGAGTGGAGCATGCTATCTCCTGATAACGTGGTCAGGTATTACATGTGCTCTTTTAACACTTTTTATTGTGCATTTAGAATACTACTGCTTATTTTCTCTTGCATACACACGATTACACTCACATCCAAAAGTATTGGAACAGTGAGGACACTCATTTGATTTTGGCTGTAGACTGAAAGCATTTGGCTTTGACATTAAAAGGCGAATATGGACCTTCTGGTCCAGAGTTCAGTACCTTAACTACGAGGCTACCACAGGCCCATTGTTATCCAAACAATAAATAGTGCTGAATATTTATGCTCACCAGATTTGTGTTTCACCTGGGTTGACTGTGTATTTACAGTTAGAGAAGTAACCAACGTTAAAAAGAGAGATGCGTGGGTGAAAAACAAGCAATTATGAAGCTTAGAGAAGATGTAAAATCAATCAGAGCCATCGCACAAATACTGGCCAAAGCCAGTGCAACAATTTTGATTGTCCTCAAGAAGAAAACTAATTTTGAACAGGTAGACAACAGCAGCTGATGACAGAAACCTTGTGCATGCTATAAAGATAGACCCTTAAACAACTGTTAGTGACATCAACAACCTCCACAGGGCAGGAGTGAAAGTATCACAATCTACTGTTCACAGTAGACTTCATGAACAAAAATACAGAGGCCTCACTAGAAAATGTAAAGCACTAATTAGCAAAAGACCAGGCTGAAATTAGCTAAGGAGTACAAAGACAAACCTCAGAAATGCGGCGACAAGTTTATGGTCTGTTGACACAAAGATGTACCAATGTGATGAAAAGGCTGGAGAAAGAAAGGATCTGCTTATGATCCCAAACATACAAGCTCATCTGTGAAATACAAGGTGGTATCTCATGGAATGGGCTTGCTGGGATGGGCTCATTCATCTTCATTGATGATGTCACGCATGATGGCAGCAATACTCTGAACCCAGAAGTCTACTGAAACATTTTGTCTGTTAAATTAAAGAAAGATGCAACCACATTGATCGGGAAATCCTTCATTGTGCAGCAAAATAATGACCCGATCAGGGGCAAAGGTGAAAGGCTTTGGACTGGTTTAGTCAATCTCCAGACCTAAACCCTATAGAGCATGTATTGTACTTGCTAAAGAGGAGAATCACTGTTCCAATGCTTTTGGAGAGAAGTGTATATGGTATGCGCTATTTAACGCCCACATTGCATTCTGAGAAACAGGAATTGGACATTGATCAAACATTAACATAGTCACATAGTATTTTTATGCTGCTCATATTTTTAGTGTTATCTCACAGTTGTTGTGTGAACACAGCATCCCTAATGCTAACAATTTTCATTTATGGAAATTAACAATAATTATAGAGAATACAGTAAAGTACTATAACGACTCGGTCTACGGTAAAGCCATAATGCTTAAGAGGATAGTAAGATAGATCTGATATTTTTATTTTGACAGAAACCAAAAATACAATGAACAGTGTTATGAATAACAGCAAAGATCAGCTGGATGAAACAGTGAATGGGGAACAGTTTATATAGGTGAGAGAGTCGATATAGACAGTGGAGGAACAAACAAAGCAGTACACAGGACAGTCACATACACTGACACATGTCTTTCATAGTTTGCTATAAAAAGCAATAAAAGTTATACACACAACATGAGTAACTTGCACAAGCGTGTCTGTAGTCAAAACGTGGGCTCCCTCGGTTGTTGTTTATGTAGTTGTGCTCTAATTGTGTTAATATATTTTTATTAATAATTGTAATTTTACAAAATCGTATATATCTTCTGTACTATTTAACATTAGAAAGTATTAAAACTATATGATCAAGTGCACTATAATATGTTCATGATATTAATAATGTCTAAAGAATATCTAAGCAGACGATCTGAAGAATTAAGATTGACAAAGTCTACTTTTAAAATTGTGAAGTGTACTGTTGATCATCCTGCTCAAACACAGACACTGAGGTCCCATGTACAACTCACAGACACTGACTACTGCAAACGACTTCTAAGTATTTGGAGTGAAAGAAGTATAATGTACTGAAGGCATAACTTAAATTTGCTGAATTTTGCTGCACCAGTTATCTATAGTGCTATTATACATGCAGCTATTAAAAGAGGGGGAGAGAGATTGATTAATCTGAAATAGATATGCAATAGACAGATAACAACAACCAAACTGCTCATAGTATGTGAATAGTGTTTGTGAACTCACAAATCACAGGAGGCAATGACAACAGGAGCTGAGATGGAAGCACAAGAGTTAACATGTTAACTGGGCAAGTGTTTATGACAAGGTGATGAAAGGTGGATTGGAAGCCCTCCTGCTCTGGCAACCATTTTGAGAACACAGAACTATGGATCAAGAAACAGAAAGCCTCCAGAAACCATCTGAAACCCAGAGCATCTCTTGGCATCCCCATAAGTTTGAAGACCAGGTAGGGAGGCAGCAGAGAGCAGGGAGATGATCACTGCATGTAATGCAAGTCAAATCACTGCATTATTTACTGAAAACACTCCTATTGGAAGCCCAGGCAGTCTTGTAATTCGACTCGTGTATCTCCCAAGATGGCCAAAAAGTATTGGGAAGGAAGCCGAGTAGAACCCTATATTGCCAGGGTAAATGCAACCTGAGCCTACTCCTGAGACTAAAGTTCAACAATAAGCTACATCCATTCCTGCATTTTAAGCCTGCAATGCATTAAAAAATAAAATTGGAACGGGCAATTTGCGGCTGGTATTGAATTTTTAAAAATTGTGAAAATTATGGGTAAATTATGTTGTTTCAAACTGTTGTTTGTCAGCAGGTGATTATAATCATGATTTGGTACAAAAGTAGTGTCAACGAAGAGTCTTTGATATACAAGGGTGAGCAGAGAATTTCCATTTCAATCATTTTTTTTCACGCATTTGTTGACAATTTTTTTGAGTTTCTGTCCAACTTTGCTGCTTTAAGCCTTTTGTGGATGGTGCTTTTGTACCAAATCATGATTATAATCACCTGTTGACATTTCCTGTTTGAAATCACATCATCATTATAATTGTCTCATTAGTAGCCCTATAATTGCCCTGTGCCCATTGTTTTATCTCTAACCTAATTTTTGTATACTATATGGCAATTTTTTTTTACATTCAAATATAATTCACATTTCTCACTTGTGAGACTTTTGCAATATGAAAGTATGTTGAATGCCTCCCACTGGATACAACAACCTGCTTTGTCAATGCTTAAAAGAAAATGCATAGGCAGTAAAATACATTGGCAAATGAGCCAGGCCCACAAACTTGTAGATGTAATCACATTGCTCACACAAACAATTTGAGATATGTATTTACTCTTTGCTTATTGCTCATTGAACTAATTAACAGGCTCTTTGGACTCATTTCTGCTGTGTACCCCAAGTTAATGGAGTGTTTCCAATCTGGAGTGCTTCTAATCTTTCATTCCCCCTTTAATTACAGTTACACAGTATCTTTAGATTGTTCCTAGCTGGGTAGTTATCATTTATGAATTTATTTACAAGGCTAACGATAATATCACCTATTGTGAAACAATGGTGAAACGGCTAAAATGATTACATTGTATATGTCACAATTATTTTACTTTTACATTTTGAAGTCAGTAAGTATAGATCACAACAGCTGTAAATGCAAAGCAATGAAAATGGTGTCAGTATATTAATTATTACGGTTCTGAAATCTTGTGGCAAGACTGTCCCCTTGATTTCTGGTATTGAAAATGAACAATACTGGCCACTATATATAGATAATATAGATATATAGAATTTCTACTAATAACGAAGAAAAAGAAGCAAAAATGTGTACAAAAGAAGCCGTGACGATGCTGTGACATGCAGATTTCATCAGTCTTGTAGTTTCACTGATTCACTGTCAGTGGAGGATGCTTCAATATGAAATATTACAAAGCAGTAAAATTGGTCCTCTGCAGAGACACTCCCGCAATAACTTGCTGTAGGAAAGTATGCATATTATAAAATTAATTTTAACTGATTTGAATTTGCACAAGTTAGTGCTGATGTAAATTCATTCATTCATTCATTCATTGTTCATTAGATAGCGATGTGAGAATATGAAATTGTAAGTGTCATATTTTGAAGAGTTTTAGGTTAATTTGCATGAGGATCAAACATAAAATATGTCGTAAAGCACAGATCTTTAAATTCCTCATTATGTGTGAAGTTTTTCATTTTAAGGAAAGCAAAGTTTATGGTCTGCTCAGTTAACATCAATAATTATTGCAGATCAAGTGTGTACTTGATGTGTATGAAAATGTGTAACATGTTGATGTTGTGACATACATGATAATAAATTACCTACTGATGATACAAAATATTATGACCACTCAGAAGGAATAAAGTTGGTTGTTTACTGACTGTTTACTCTTATACCTGTGCATGTCCAGATCTGGGAAATATCTGGGGTGATGGCACTGATGCATGGTAAATGGGCAGATGTAACAGTGGATGACACAAAAGGACAAAATCCTGTTTTCATAGATGGTAAACCCTAGGTCCAGGCATTCATTTGAAGTTGGTTGCAGACCAGGATCATTATTCACGTCTCTTTCTGTTTGTTTGTTAAATATACTGCTCACAAAAATCCCCTTATATCCCTTATTTTTTTGTGAGCAGTGTATTACTAGATCACCATAGTTTTTGTCTTTAAATTTCACACTCAGTAGAAAGCATCCTTGGGTCCTAACACAATGTTCTTTATTTGAATCAGTGGAAAGAGGTACCTGTTTCAATTTGTAGTGCTCATTAAATACTGAATATCTGATAACATGCTAATGGAAACTCATCATTAGCATATCCTGTTCGCTTGGTGGGTAGATTTTTCTGTTTTGTTTTGTTTTTTGTAATGCCAAACACCTATGAGACCAATGTGTTTTCTGCTTCAAGCTTTAGTATGGCTGGCTGAAAAATGCAGGTATGCATGAAACTGTGCACATACAGTGCCTTGCGAAAGTATTCACCCCCTTGGATTTTTCCCTATTTTACTACATTACAACCTGTATGTATTTT
>JAUZST010025049.1:0-31032 GCA_034779995.1 Parotocinclus haroldoi
TCTCATTCACACACACACACACACACACACACACACACACACACACACAGACACATTGTATAAACTCACTGAGCATTGCTGAGGACCAGGGTTGCTTTTTCTTGTGAAAATGTGATAATGTGCACAAGATAAGGCCTTTAAAACACAAGCGGTTCCTTCCTGATTTCCTGAGTTATAATAGCAGGATATGGCGAGCTCATTTGTTTATAGATAGCAGACCTGCTAATGAGCAATAAGAAACAATGTTCTGCCCTGGCAACAGCAAACAAAGGCAATTCCATCTCCAAAGCATTTTGCTTAGTTATACCTCAGCATCAATGTTAAAAGCAAATTACATAAGTAGATGAGCTTCGTTTGACCATCTGGTACAAATATGGCAAGAGCATCTGTGAACATTTATTAATTTGGCAGAAATTCTTCTCCAGAATGTGCTATAATCATGAGTCACGGGACTTGCTCAAGGACTCAATGGCGGTAGTTCGAAAGAGGTGGGTTTTAAATCTTGAACCTTTTGATACACCTTCCACTACCTCCATCGCTAAGCCATCCAGTCCCAAGAATGTTTGTCAGAGACATATAGGCAGATTCTAATAAGATGCACCTGTAATGGCGGAAATTGACCACTAGTAAAATCAGGCCTTGCTATTTTTTTAGCTAAAGTATAGCACTGCATTTTAGGTATGACCAATGAGAAAGAGAAAGCATCCTTCACGGTTACTCAGAAATGGCCTGAAATGAAAGTCGGTCTATTGATGCAAAGATAAGAGGTTGCTAATTAGAAATGAGCATGATTGGGTCATTTAAGATATAGTCCTTGTATCGGCTGTTTTTGAAGTCATTTTGGATTGACCATAAAATCTAGAGGTCTGCTGCAATGGATGAAACAGAGCCTTTGGTATGCGGTATAACGTTTGTATTCTGATTCTCATTCTGAACTAAATGACTAACCCGAGTAAAAATGCAGGAGTTCTGTACTGGTTAAAAACTGAAAACCTGTTTTACTCAAAAGTAATTTATAATAGGAAGGGGGAAGGGGAAGTTGCTGGGGCGACCTATGTGAAATGTACTCCTAAAGTAAACTTTAAATCTTCTATCTTTTCAGATGTACCTATTCAGAGTTTTACTAACTTCTAACTAAATCGTCATATCCTAAATCAATGGTTCCCAACCTTAGGGAAGCGCCAAACATCACAGGAAGTGTGGGAGACTTTGTCTGCAATGAGGTGCTCTGAGATTGTCAAAATACATTTTACACACAAAGCTTATAGTTAATTTATTCTACTGGAAAAACAGCAGGAGCCAATTGAAAAAAAACTATAAAACCATAAAAGAATAGAAAAGGACAACATCTAATATTTTAATTTTTGCCAATACATATTTGCAATGAATCACTTTATTCTCTTGTGCGGTCTGGGGGGTGGGGTTGGTTTTATAATGTACTTGTAGGGGTGACTCCAGAGAAAAAAGCTCTGTAAAAACCACAGTCCTAAATCTAGGTCAATTCTAAGTCAATCGAAAATGAATTCATTCTTACTCTTTTCCATCTGTATGTGCACATTGTATCTCAATGTACAAATCTGAAAATAAAGCTTATTCTTAAAAAAAAAAGACTATATGAACCGTATGAAAGTTGCGTGGCTTTACTACGGGACTTTAGTAAAATCATGGTACAGATACCGAATATCTTTCTGCCAAAAACATGGGTAAACCATGGTGAATTTTCACAAGGAAGAGTTCCTGTGGTTTATGTAGCAAGGTATTCTCCATGATCACTGCTACACTGCTCACAAAACTAGGGTAGGTTTAATTATGCCAGTTTTCATTTAGAAGTATCCTCGAATTTTTGTGAGCGGTACAGTTTATAATAGAAAACTACAGGAAGAGCATAAACCATGTCAATAATTTATTACCCCGACTACTCAAGATCTCCATCAATCTTTCCGAATTTATATCAATAATTAATGACAGTGGAAGGAGATGTCCAATAACAGCAGGGAAATGCACATCTTTCATACTCAAGCTGTCACACTAGGTGAAGGTTTTCCCTTAAGGGCTGTGTGGCGCTGCACCCCGCCCCCCACGACACATGACTCTGACTCTGACTCTGTGTAAAGACTATACCAAACTATATGCTCAGAATGAAAGTGGGTCTGGCTTCTGGCATGTTGTGACTGTTGGTTTTCGTTATGTGAATGGTTTTCTTATCGAAAATATTTTTCCCTGGCCTTGTCCTGACATGGTTTGGGGCAAATGTATGATGATTTATGAATATCAGTGTGATGCAGTGTGAAGCCTCGTAATGTTAGTATAAATCTGACCATTCCTTTGCTTTTTGCTTTACACACACTGTAACAGAATGAAATCTGTCCCTATAACCTCTGCCTTCCTTCCTAGCTCTGTAAAAGCACTCTACTTAATCAGATTCCTGCAGCATTGATTACACTAATGGAAGCCCACAGAGGCAGAAAGGACACAGAAGTGTATGAGAGAGGAACACACATGAACAAGACATCCTGATGCATTTATATAAATATGTTAGGCCAGATATTACAACATTACTAGAGAGCAATGTCAGATTGATCGACGTCCGTATTTGCATTCACTTGCTCCAAATGTGACGTCCTAAATGTGCTTTGAATGACTAAGGCACTATTTTGCTTGACTGTCTACAGTTTTGTGCAAAAGTGTCAAGCCAGCATTAGATTAGATACACCTTTGCTTTAGCAATGCTATAATAACCATATGTAATTACATTTATGTCAGACACCCTTATCCAGAGCAATTTACAATTAATACGGTTGTATAATCCAAGCAATTGTGGGTTAAGGGCCTTACTGTGGCAGAGGTGGGATTTGAACCCGGGACCTTCAGGTCCTTAGGCCAGTACCTTATCCACTAGACCACCACAAACCCTATATAATAACTTCTCATTCAGTTTATATTAGAATACATCATCAGGATGCCTTGGTGACCTTTCCACAGTCTGAAGAAGCTTGATCAGGAACTGTTTAAACACCACAGCCTACCTGAGTATTGTTGTTGATCATGTCCATTCCTTTATGACCACAGTGAACAATCTCCTGATGGCTGCTTCATGCTGGATAACGCTCAATGTCACGAAGCTCAAATCATCTCACACTGGCTTCTTGAACATGACAGTGAGTTCACTGTATTTAAATGGACTCCACTGTCAGAAGATCTCAATCCAATAGAGCACCTTTTGGGATGTGGTGGAACAGGAGATTTAAATCATGGATGTGATGATGGATTGATGTGGATCATGGATGGAAGTCAACTGCGTGAAGCTATCATGTCAATATGGACCAGGATCTAGTTGAATCAGCACCACAAAGAAAAGACTTAAGGCAGATCCATATGCTAAAAGTGGGTCCAACCCGGTCCTGGAAGTACGGCCATATTAGTCCTATACTCAGGTCTCTACACTGGCTTCCTGTGGCTCAAAGAATAGACTTTAAGACAGCTCTACTTGTATACAAGTCTCTCCATGGTTTAGCATCAAAGTACATCTCTGACATGTTGATCATATGAACCATCTTGGACACTGAGAACATCAGGCAGAAGCCTTCTGCTGGTGCCCAAAGCCAGCTATGATCTGGAATAGTCTCCCTGAAGATGTTAGGCTGGCCTCTGCTCTCACAATGTTTAAGTCCAGCTTAAAAACTGTTCTATTTAGGTTAATGTAAAAACTGTTTCCTTAGGTTAATGTTTTCGACTGTGTTTTAATTGTTTTTGACTTTATGCATTTGATTTTATTTATTCATTTTATTATTATTTATTTCTTTAAATTATGTAAAGCACTTTGAATTGCCTCGTGTATGAATGGTGCTATACAAATAAACTTGCCTTGCCTGGCACTAGCAAGGTATACCTAATGAAGTGGCCAGTGAGCGTAGGTGAATTATAATGGAAAAGGCAAAGGGGATCAGAAACTACTCTGAAGATCATTGGACAGAGATGGAAAGTGAAACAAAGAGTAAAAGAGGTTCTGGTCTAGATTTTCTTTCTTTCTTTTTATTTCCACAACATCTGGCCTTGGCAAGTAAGTGAATAATGGTTATGCAAAGCGTCTTACATTCCTTGCAGCTACAAATCCAATCATCTACATGTCATAAAGAATAAAGCAAACCCAGAGATTGCGGGCATAAAAAACACATGGCAAATGGACAGGAAATGAAACTAAACCCTAATTAACAGATTGTGTTCCAGTCCATAGTAGACAGTCTGCATGACTTATGACAGAGCTAAACAGTACAGTACTGTATTTAGGCATTCTGTATTTTTCAGTTTGTATTCGGCTTATTATTTATTTTTATTTGAGTGGTCCATGCACGGTGTAGTTTTACAATTGCAAACTGTAGCCCAGCTGTTTCTCTGCACACTTTGTTCATCCACTTTACTCTGTTCTGTAATAGTTAGGACCCCCCCACAGGACCAGCTCAGATCAGTACTGTTGGGTGCAGGATCCTTTCCACCACTACATTGGTGCTGGTGTGGTTGTGATGTGCTAGTATGAATGGATAAGACACAGCAGTGCTGCTGGAGTTACAAACCAATTCAGGGAATACTGATGAAAGACTGAAGCCAAAATGTAGCAACCAGCATCCTGTAGACTGAGGACAAGGATGACTAACAACCGTGCAACAACGGATGATCTACTGTCTCTGACCTTACGGGGTGGAGCAACAAGTTCTCTGTGTCTCTAATAAAGAGGACAGCGAGTGAACAGTGTTTTAGAAATTCAGTGGCACTCCTGTGTCTGACCCGTTCTTACTCAACACACACAACACACTCCACAGCCACTGACTGCATTGGTGAGCATTGTTTGATCTGTGAATGATATTTAAAATTTTGGATGGGGTTCTGCCCATCAGAGGACAAGATAAACTAAACTGTCGTAACAGTGTATGTGGAGACACGATTAAACTACAGTCTGTAATTGGAGAACTACAAAATACAGTGTCCTTTAAAGTTTAAATAAAGAGTATGCAGAACATACGTACACTGGAAATATAGAATGCCCAACATTTTTGCACAGTACTGTATACAATCAATCTATGATAATACTGGTCAAGCTTTCACAGTTCCATTTATCTATTGATATGCAGCTTCTAAGGTACAATGCTAATACTACTAATACTGCTATAGTAGTATCTATGGGTGGCACAGACATGCATATAAAACATCACACTCTGTAAATGTAACCGTACATATAGGCAAACCATTCAAAAGCCATCCCTGTTCGTGTGTTATGTATAAAAGCAAGGTTCAAACACTGTATATTGTAGTATGAAATTATGAAACAGTAAGAAAAGGGTTTCCTATAGGGCCTTATAGTGTTTAATGAACCTGTATGCATGCATTCTATGTACATTATGAATGAGTTGTAACACACTTATATTTACAAGATTAACACTGCAAAACAGGTAGGCCTGTAGTAAAATGTACAGAGACACCCCAAGTCATCGGGCCTCATTCATCAATAATGACCCTCCCCCAAAAAAAGTTGATATCGTTAATGGGTTGCCAGCTTAGGATCGGAGCTAAACAGAGACAATGTGGGTTAGGGGAGATTGGTAGCTTATGAGCTATATGAAGCGAATATGAAGCGTTCGAGCATTTATTGTTTACATCTAAAATAAAACAAAACAGTCACTGGGATGAATGAACTTCTGCTTTTTAAATAACATTTGGCATAATAGTTATGCAGACATATACAGAGAATCAATAACGTGCTCAGGAGGATCTGCCCTGCTGAAAAAAAAAAACACGCATTGACCAGCATCCAAGAACCAGCAAAGACCAGGATGTTCTGGTCACCAGCACCCCCAGTAAAGACCAGCATTCCCAGCAAATACATGTTCAAAAAACAACAAACGCTGGTCACCACCAAGTCCAGCATTATGCTGGTCTGTTTTTTTTCAGTAAGGCAGGTTTTCCTTTTGCAGAAATGAATTTATTCCAGGATAAGATTTCAAAGTAAAACTGTAAAGTTCTACTGTCAAATTTACCAGTACATTTTTTCCTGGGTTATACTCGGCAACATTGAGTCCAAAAATACCAAGATAGCCCATTCATCCTAATTTCTGCTGTGATATATAAGGTGCTTTAATCATTTAACCCGACCATAATGAATGCTGATTGAAAAAATAATAAATTGGGTTGTAATACTGGAGGCCGTAAACGAGCGTCTCGTTCTCAGTCTCGTCCCATTCCGTTTTTGAATCATTTGGTCTCGGTCTCGAGGTAAGGTGGACTCTAAGATTATTGTCGAGATCAGCCGGGTCCAAAGTGTCTCCCTGAGGTAATGTTAATTATAAACTGAACTTCTTTCTATCGTTATTGATTATCAACGATCCACTAGGCTTAAACAGAATAAACCGATGCTTTCTCTGCCTAAATAAAATCTGCACCCAAGACTGGCTAAGAGGGGGGGGGGAACAAATGCTCTTCTCGTTCAGTATTCCGTTAATGAAGTACTGTAGTTTAATTTTAAATCGTATGTATTTTTACTTCCTCGCTTTACTTTACTAGGTCTGCAAAATCGGGAATTATTATTGGGTATTCAAATTTAACAATAAAGATTTAGAGCAGAAGTTTTATTTAATGATGAATTGTGGGATGGTGGTTATTTATTTTTTATTGTAGTTTTGACACTCATGAGCAAGCCCTTGTTCCTTAGAAAGGGGAAGCCCCGTAATATGCAGATAATGGGCAGACAGGAGGCCCAGTCAGGAAGTCCCCTGTGCCTCTGTGGACGTCTCTGGGCCTCTCTGATGCCCACGCTGACAACATTGATGTAGGGAGGAGTATGAATATACAAGATCCAGATAGGGAATTCCCCATAATAATGGGTATTGAGCCAATCATTGGTATGCATACCAGTTTACCGAAGCAGGTACATTCAGAAAAGGTACCTCATTCCAGATAATTCAAGACCGCAAAACGCTCAGTTTCACAGAATGTGTGGTGGACGTTAAGTGACACATACCTGTAACGTTATTGAACACTTTACAGCTCCAACAATTACATTGCATTATGGTGCAGCTTTGAATTTGCTCGTATTTTCATTAGAAGTACGTAGCACCAGATAACCTCTGACTTTCACTTTGTCTGTCTAGTCTGCTTGGTGTGAGTCAGAGCAGTTCAGATCACTCAGTAGAACAAAAATGAAAAAGGAAAAAAAAAAACAACAACGACACATATCTCAGATAACCCGATTGCTATAGCTGATTCTATTTTAAAACATACGTTAAGCAATTCATTCAGTTCTCTAAATTGATTAAAACCTAAACTGAATCATCTTGCAGCACAGATTCCAGTTTGAGGTGAGGTGGGGGTGTCCTGTGTGGGTCCTTGATCATTAGAGAACAGAGTAAAGGGGAAACAAAGTATGGAGAGAAACAGAGTCCAGTAGTCTGACCTTTAATTGTAGAACTATAAAGTTTGATAAGTGGATCTGATCAAATGGACAATGAGTGTAGAAACTAGGAGGTGTCCCTAATAAAGTGAACTGTGAGTGAGGGGAAATCATTAAAATGTTAATAGGCATAAATTATTTACCAGTGACTGAATAAAAAATTATATAAAGCTTATATTATATAAAGCATATAGCTATAAAACATATAGCAATGACCTAAATCTTCTAGTATTTGTGAGCAATTCCAATGAACTTCTTTCATCACAATTCAAACTCAAGTGGGAATCATTAAGTAACTTGGGCTACATTCAGACTTCAGGGCAAAGTGAATTTAAATCTGTATTTTAGTCCCTAAAATACACTACACTGCAAATAACGAGACCAAATTGGATTTGTCTGTTTGGACTGCTAGAGATAGCGAACTAAACATGCCAAGACACCCATGGATTATTATTTCCACGCTGTCCAGTCACAGCTGTGACCTTGATTTGCTTTGTATTTTGTTTGAATGACTTTTTTAATGGATTTGCGTTCGTTTTGTAAGTTTTGTTTTCCATTAACAGCTTCCAATCAAGGAAGAAGACATTCCACATGATGGTTGAGATACTACATCGTTCCGCGGTTCATTGACGATTACGTCAATGCTGTCATCTGAGGTGTCGTGCTTCGACTGATGTGAAAAAAAGCCACATCAACTTTGATCTGTCCGAACGTCTCAGATTCGGATCCGATTCGAAAACACATATGAATGAAGCTGGAATCCGATTGGGAGGAGTCACTGCCTTTAAGATATTCAGACTGAACAATATCGACATAAAGCAAGTCACATTTGAGCGCCAAACATATGACCAGTGTGATCTTTAGGTACCATATCACATGTACCTACCGCATAAACAACGGTGTGTTTTCATTTTTGTCCATTTTGGTAACCACCGATATTGATGAATGAGGCCTTCTCATACCTGCTAAGAAAAACTCAAAAACAGTCAAATCTGCTTTATGCCTTGAAAGTTATTCGTTTGTTCTTCACCATTTCCGCTCCCACACATTACCTGGAATCAGCACTCCCTTACTAACGTTTATTTGAATGTACTCAGAGCATATGCACAGTAGAAAACGGCACGTTTGATAATAAATCGTTTAGTGTGAATCCTTTAATCAACATGGCCATTCATGATTGAGGCTTGCTTTATTATAGGACGATGCTTACTCTAAAAGGAGGATAAAAACCTTTTTAAAATAGTGGTATGAATTACTGTTGTGGCAGCATTAACAGCATTGCATTGTTGGGTCAGGTTGACCATGGTACAGGTGTGCGCAGTTTAGTGCAGGTATTACCTTCTGAGAAACGCGTTATGATCTACCTAGTCTTGAACTAGTTTAAATACTTTGCCCATAGTGCTTTATTGGAAACAATACTATGAATTATATATCAAAACATTTAGTGTAGTACTGTACCCTACAATACAGCAATTCTTATCTTTGTATCTTTTAGAAGATTTGAATCACTTAATGACAAATACAGTACAGCGATGCCATGCTTTATTTCTGGCCTTTCAAGACTGCGAATCTCTTTTCTGTTAGCAGCTGTCGCCAGGATTCGTTCACACTGTTTCTGCCATTCAGACGCAAATGAGTCGTATATAAGACAGCGTTTCATTTCCTATTTTACATCTTAAGACCTCGGCTGTATAAGAGGTGAACTGACGCCGATCGGGTGGACGTTAAACGGCGCATACCCGTATTAATGTTGCTCTGGAAAGCACGGGCGATAAATCATTCACAAAAGGGTTTACACGTGTACTCAGTCAGGCATACAAGAAATTACTACTAGGCTCTGATCTGTGATTGGTTATTTATTGATCTCTAAATTTCCACATCCAAATTGATGCACAGTTATTCCTTATGGAATCGATCACCGACTCTGCCACTGGTTTCTGATTCCAGTCTTGACTGAATGCACACTTCCTTTTCTCTGCTCATCTGACTAAATAATAATCAAAAGACTGCAATTCTGAATGGCAGACGGGGTTTGGATTGAAGGATTGGAGGAGCTGTAATGAAAATCAGCTCAACCTTTCTTCGTCACCATTGGATTTACTGTATGTTGTGTGCTATCAAATCAAGCTTGGTTGCTATCTGTAGAAGGAGCAATCAGAAGTACAACCCCGAATCAGAAAGAGTTGGGATGGCATCGAAAATGCATCGAAATGAACAAACAGTGTTCCTTACGTTTCCGTTGACTTTTATTTGATAGCAGATTGTACGAACCTGAGATTTTGTTCTGGTTAACTTTATTTCATCTGTTAATAAACATCCGTTTCTAAATTTCAGGCCTGGAACACATTCCGAAAAAAGTTGGGACGGGACTATTTGGAGCTTGTGATGAGGTAAATAGAATAAAGTAAATTGTGATTGTAATCAAGAATTAATGTAATCAAGGTTTGCTTTTTCTATACTACCCCAACCTTTTCTATTTTGGGGTTGTGTATTGAAAAACACGCTGTTCCACAAGCCAACATACGACTGCGTTCACGAAGACATTCTTCACGATCGCATCGGCGCACACTTTCGCTTAGTCTTCTTCATTTCTTCATTCTCCGAGCTTCCACCCAGCCTCACATGGTAATGAGGGGCTGTTATGATGGCTTCACTGACTTGCCCGTTCTCCCTGCTGCACTGAATCTCGGATAACTAGCCGCGATTGTTCAGCTGCCTCCAGCAGAGCCTCGGCTTCGGGACTGCTCAGATTAACCAGCTCGGCCTCCTGAACATCTACATCCTTGTTTTCCATCGTCTGCTTTCCGTCTTGCCCTTCGTTCTCTACTTCGGCGTCGCGCTCCGGCTCCTCCTCTTCATCGCGGGTCTTCTTGACGTAAAAGGTGAACGGCGGCACTCGATAAGTGGTGACCTTCGTGCGCCCGTAAACCTTCTGCTCGTACCTGAGCGATTTCTTCAGCTTGTCTCGCGAGGCGCGGACCTTCTCTTTGCGTTCTTTTTTGGGCTTCATCTTGGTACCCAGGTTGCCCATCTTCTTCCCGAGGCTCTGCCTGGTCTTCTGCAGGTTCTCGCGGGTCCTCACGCGGGTCTTTTCCAGGTTCTCCTTGGTTCTCTGACGGGTTTTCTCCAAGTTCTCCTTGGTTCGCTGCTTGGTCTTCTCCATTTGCTCCTTGCTGAAGGCTTTCTTGATCTCGTCCACACGCTGCAGGCCGCTGCGTTTGATGCGGGCCACGCGGGATTCCTCCACAATCTCTTCGACCTCCACCACATCTTCAGAGCCTCTCTCTTGTCCCTCGCTCACCACAGGTTCACCTTCGACTACTGTCGACTCCTGTTGCTGTGCCGGCTTTTCCTTTTCCTGCAACACAAGAGGATCAGAAATATGATACATCTCATTATTTTGCTTCACCTGTCATAGTTAGGAAGGTACTTGCTAACTATGACATATACTTCTAGCTATACTTCCACTTGGAAGGTATATGACCTCTTAGGGAAGTAGTAACAATGACAAGACAAGTGCGTGTGGTGCAGCTACGTACTTCAGGTTCAGTCTGTTTAAGGGCATCGTAGGTGTGGGTTTCTGACCACAGGAAGTTGTGAGCTTAACATTTTGGTTGATGTGCTATTCTCAACCCAGCAGCGATAAAAGTCACTGAACAAATTCCCCAATGCCACTTCTTCTCACCATCTTAAGGTGTCCACTATGGATGTGTGATATGTGATGATGTCTTAATTTTTTTTATAGATGTGTGAGCTGACAATATCAAGTGACTCACTTTGGGGGAAAAAACAACAGTCAAAAACACATATGAAGAGTTCACAAATTCGCTAGGTCACTATGACTAAATCTAAATTTGAGTGATCAGACATAGAGCCAGGGGACAAAATACAGACATCACCAGCCTCAGAGTCTACGTCATTGGACGCGAGTTGGCTTTGAAAAGATTTGAAAAGATCAGTTGCTGTTAAAGACAGCCTGACAACTAACTTATTTCAACATCTGCAAAGAATCCAAGTTTTAGGACAAACTTTGGGAGTCTGCTGTCCACAACAGGCTTAAACCAGCCAAAGTACCAGCACAAACGTCCACTCAGCAAACCTTTGTGGGAACATTCTACCTTGTGACTTAAAATATAAAATACCACGTACTGTATAAATATAGCTATGGATACAATATATCTTTTTGCTGTTTTATTTCAAGACCGCACACCTCTATGGGCCTCCATATAAAAATACCTGGCAAGTGGGGGTTTGGTTCCAATGCGTTTTGTTCTAGTGGTGCTAGTGGCTTTGCTCTGCTTGATACTCTTCCAGTTCCCCACACAGTGTTCCGCCAGTGTCACCCCGTCTTGTGGTCTGTCTGGAAAATGGTGGTCCCATTCCATTCATAGCTTTTTCACACCACTTACAATATCTCAAGTGAGTAGCCCTCACATTTTTGTAACTCATTTATTATATATTTGTTCTAAAACAAAATATATGACGATGAAGATATGATAAGTTTGTATAACAGACTGCATTTGATGTGCCCTCAAAATAACTAAATGTGCCAAAGTAGCCATTTTCCCTCCCCAGCATCATTTGACTGGTTAGTGTTACAAGGTCTCGTGTGAATGGGGAGCAGGTGAGTTAAATTTGGTGTTATCACTCTCACACAAACAACTCTCTGGGGATCTGAAAAAAAGAATTGTTTTGGCCAAGGCTATAAGAAGTTTGCCAACTCCCTGAAAGTGAGTTGCAGCATGGTGGTCAAGACCAAACAGAGATTTAACAGGACAGGGTCCACTCAGAACAGACCTCGCCATGGTGACCAAATAAGTTGAGTTCATGTGCTCAGAGTCATATCCAGAGACTGGCTTTTGAAAACAGACGTAGAAGTGCTGGCAGCATTGCTGCAGAGGTTAAAAGGGTGGGGGGCCAGCCTGTCAGTGCTCAGACCATGGAAGACGCATATAGGTAAAAAAGCCACCCCTTTATAGCATGGGACTGTATGCACTATAATGTCAAATATACAAAATGGCATTAAAAGTATTTTTTGCATGACTGCCAGTGGTGACTTCCAGCCAGGTCGAGAACTAGTGACTAGAGAACTAGTTTTTGTGGAGAAATATTCATGCTGCAGCAGGATAAGGACACGTCTTAAAGCTTATAAAACCAACAAGGAGACCAAAAGAGATCAAGAAGAAGTTTTCCATCACAGTCTCCCGACCTGAACCTATTTGAAGACAGAGAAAGCCAAGCGTTCAGCAAGAGCACGAGAAGCTCTTTGCAATATTCTGAAATCATAGCTGGGATAACATGGATCATTAGGTTTTTTACCAACTCTTGGAGTCCATGCCAGCTCGAGTGCACACTGTGTATGTATGTCTATGTATTTATTTTTACTTTTTGTTATGCCGACTGTAGGATCTGTAATAAAAAATGGCAAGATTTTTACTAGTGCTATCTAAATGAACATAAATGACCTGCTAATCACTTCTAATGCAAGAGTCATTTTTATATTTGAGTATTTTCCATGTATTGGATTCATGTGTTCCCCAGCCTACAATTTCCCTCACAAAGGGAGCAATGATTTTTAAGATCAATCAACTGTATCCCCAAAAAGGCCGCTGTGTTATATTGGGGGCATGAGAGTGGGTACTTTAATCTCGACGGAACACTGTTATTAAGTGGGTGGAGAAGCCTGTGGTGTGAAATTTTCATTTTTGTGGCGCTCAGTAATGCAAAGGCAGAGAGAGCCAACCTGCGCCTCCTAGTGGATATTTAGGGTACAGCTCTTAGCACAACACCGACATTAGCAATCGCTGAAGTTATTGTGGTGTCTCTAAGAAGCTGCTTTGAATCAATGCTCTTCTGACCTGTCCAAGCCAACTCCAGTGCTTCCTTAGAACGCTAATGGACTCTGGATCAGTGGAAACATGCTGTCTAGAGTAATGAATTTGATGGTTAAATCTTGGTTTGGTACCTGCGTAGGGACACAAACATTGTACCAATGTTTTGGGTGGTTTGCTGATGGCCACTGAGTTCGGAAGGGTAAATGTAATGCTACATTATGCAGTGACATTCCAAAGACTTTGTAACAACAGTTACAAAAGACGGGTGAAGACCATTTCAGCCTGAAGAAGCCAAAGGCTGAGTCTACCAAAGGTATCTCACCTAGTGTGAAGGTTTTTTAATAAAAGAGTTTATTCTCTTATACCAAGAATTGGAAATTAGTTCCTATTAACAGCATGGCTTTAGAACGAGGGGTTTAACGAGTACATATGGATGTGACAGTCACATACTTTTGGCTTTATATTGTCTTAACTGGGACAATTCTTGTGACGTTTCTCTTTGCTTGGGTGAACATAAATACATAAAGTCATGATAAGTCAACATGAGCCACTATGTGTATACAGTACTGCACAAAAGTCTTAGGCCACTATTAGATTTGGAGTTTTAGCAATGGTATAATGAACATATAATATTGTACATCTGTAGGTGAAAATGACAAGCTTGGACTTGTCACTGCATGATACTCTTTTTCACTGATCTTCATTCCAGTCTTTCTGAGCGCGAGCATATTTTCGTCTTTCACCCTGTTCCCCTTTCAAAAAAAGGGTTTCTTTGGCTGCTAATCTTCCAAATAAGACCATTCATAATGGCATCAATCTTCTTTAAAGTTCAAGTGTAAGCGAAGCTGTTTGATAGTATTCTTTAATACCGCATACAAATCTACCCATTTACAAAAAGAGTTCATATTTATATTGTTTAAACAATTACCTATTTAAACAAATGGTACCATTTTGCACAGTACTGTATGCCAGTTGTATTCATACCAAAAGAAGACACTGACACCTCACAAACACTCAAACAACTCATGCTTTCTCATATAACCTATAACATACCGTCTGCAGATGATGATCAAAAGATCTACACGTCCTATAAACTTGTCTAAAGTTGTAAAATCATATGTAGCAAAGTCCCCCTTTTCTGCTACAACAGTCGTCATTCTTTTGAGAAGTCTTACGACTAAATCTTGGAACACTGTTATAATACCGGGCACTGAAGTTGAAAAATATGTTTTTGCTCACAGCGGCACTGCAGTGAACATCAAAAGTGTTTTATAGAGTTAAGGTCTGTGCTAGCCAGCCAAGTACTTCATGAAGGATGGCAAACCGTTTTGTTATAGACTATAGAGTGTTGAGTACAACCCATTTTACTGCCCTGTTTATCTATTGAATAATCCATATCTGTCTGCTTCATATAGCAGACAGATTAGCAGAGCATTTAGCAGAGAGCGTGTGAAACCGCATCACTAATTGAAAAGGGTGTTCATATACATTTGGCCTGTATATTGCTTTCAACGTTATAGGTATCTACAGAAAATCACTACTAACCAACTGTGTTTGCCGGGTCAAAAGTGAAAAACAGACTTTTTCCCGAACCCAGTACGAAGGGGTGGGATTGTCAGGAACAAGTGTTTGGTGTAAAGCTGTGTCCAACACCTAAATGGTGCGTGTGGTCTGTCTGTCATTCACTGAGTGTGATGTGTGAGCAGAAAGCCCAACAATCACAACCATCTCTAGAATTACTCATTTCTTTGAAAACCTAGCCATGCTTCTCAGCTATCACTCAAGTGGATGAGAATCTTCTTCTTTCCTCGCGGTTCAAGTCCGCTTGATGCGGGGTCCACTCATACCCACGAAGGCACGACGAGGGAATACTTTAAACCGTGTCGTATCGCCTGTCGTCAAACACACACAAGTCAGTGCCAATTTAGAGACACCAGTTAACATAACACACGTCTTTGGACTGTGGGAGGAAACCGGAGTACCCGGAGTAATGGGCAATGGTGCTACCCATCGAGGCCCCGTGCTGCCCCCTCAAGTGGATGAGAATACCGCTGAATAAAGAAGTAGGTGCAGCTGTAACAGCAAGCTCACATTTCTCACGTTGCTGCTAGCTTTTGAAGCAATGACCATTTTTTCGCTGCTTTCAAAGTTGCTACAACCACACCCTGTCCGTGTTCTGACCGGTCGCGTCACAGAACCGGTCAGGTGCAATACTGCCCTCCGAAGTCATTTGAATAAATCGTACTCCAAAATGGCCCGGGTGACTGGTTTTACTAGCATTGATGAGCCCTCGAGGTCCCATGAAACTGCCTCCGTTACCTTATGTGGAGTTTTGCCTGAGACTGAAGGTGTGTTTATTTTGAGTTCGTCTTTTCCACGCCTGGATTCCATTTGCTTCGTTCTCTCATTCCCCAAATGGCTTCCATCATTTCAACCCCTGACTCAAAGCAAACTCTACCTTTATCACCATCTACTGCTCGTTAACTAACATTAGGCGGTGCGCTCAGCAAAGTAACAGCTGGCACTGCTATAGCTACAACAGACAGATGGGCTGACCGAAAAAAAACTCTCTGGCCTTGACATTTTCCAAAAGGAACACACCACTGACAGGCAGAACAAAGACACACAGCATGTCAAAGACACACGACAATAATCTCAGGACAATGGTTATTATGTATTTATACAGTGCTGTGGAAAAGTCTTTAGGTCATGCTTAGATTTGTCATTTTAGCAATGGTATAAAAAAAACATACGTAATTATTTTTCTAAGAGACAAACAGAAAATACATACAGCATTAAAAACACAATTTTCAGAACAAAATTTCTTCTAAAGGTAAAATTTTTAGTGTGACCTCCCCGAATAGGTGCTTTCTTGGCTGGTAAACTTCCAGAAAGACCATCCCTGATCAAGCTTCTTCATACTGTAGAATGGTTAACATGGCATTGCAATGATGCTATCAGGTGCTGCGGCCTCCTGTAGAAGCTGCTCTTCTGAATTTTGTTTTTAGTCTGTAATAATGCATACATATTTCCTGTATTTTGTATCTCTATTCTAAGAAAAAAGACTAATTATACAATATCTAAAAACACCAAATCTAAATGTGGCCTAAGACTTCTGTACAGGACTGTAGAATGTAGTGCAGATAATACAAATTATATATATATATACATACATACACACACACACACACACAGTGTTCCCTCTTTTTTTTTGGCGGGGGTTACGTTCCAGGACCACCCGCGATAAACGAAAAGTAAGGACACTATAAATAATAAAGTATTTATACACTATTTTAGCCGTAGAACTTGCAGAACGTTTGGGTGGTTTGAATGAATTCATTCTATAATTAAACCTTCACAAACAGCAAACACAACAGCACAGATAAAAACTTGTCATGTCGGCAAGTAGCGACTCAGGCGATCGATGCTCTATTCTTACTTCTCGTTTTTGGTGAGTATTCATCCGCTGAGTAAATACGCCATTTACTGTAAATCATAATATCTTATGATTTATAACATTCCTTTATAGTTGGAATTAATATTTGAAATATATTTGTCTACATTTTTTTTATGTAAAAGTTAGGCAAAACCCATAAAACAGCAAAAATCCGCGATATATTTTTTCCATTAATATTTGTTGAAAACCCACGATGCACAGAGTCCACGAAAGGTGAACCGCGAAGTGGTGAGGGAATACTGTGTGTGTGGGTGTGTGAGTATATCATATAATCAACTGATACATAAAATTAAAAAATGATCAAATTGGATTTGACTGGTGAGATTTATTCAAAAATTGGCAACACAGCACAGAATCAATACTACAAGCACAAATACAAGCAGCTAACTTGATTATGAGTAATTAAGTCGGCATTGGTAATTAGTAAGTACCACGAGCGCAATTTTTTTTCACAAATCTTCTGCCTATATTTGCCGAAGGTATCTCGTCGATAGCAGAGCTTCAGATTTGGACAGAAGTGAATGAGATTCTTGTGAAACAGCCAGAACTACACAATCTAATATAAACTCTGTATGTGAATGAATTAATGAGAGCAAACAGTGATATCGGTGATCCTGATCAAATTAGCACATTCATTACATGTCTAAAACTGTGACAGTGATATTCTCAGTATCTGTACAAACCGATTAGTTAGCGTAAGGCTGAATGCTACTGATGCTATCTAGCCCTTAGTGAATGGGTTTCTCACTGTGTAGCCTTCGTTCAATATTGCAGTGTTTGCTAACTCTTAACTCGCAGACTAAACAGTGTAACGAAGCACACCAAAACAACCGCACTGACCTGAAACTTCTGTTCTTCTTTCTCAACAATCACCCAGGATTATACAGAGAAACACATTTATCATTTCCGTTTGACTTGCTTTTCTGCACATATTCGGTTGGGTCAGACTCAGTATTTGCTTTGCACTGATTTTCTGTTGCTGTTTGAGCCAAATTTCATCATTCTTTTGCCATTACTAATCTATGGCACAACTGCTAAAACCAACAGTTTGTGTGAATTTGATTTATATAGCCATGGACAAAAGTGAATACTCATTTAACACGATCAACTTTGCTAATCAGAGCTGATCTTGAACGCTTCCTTACTTGCATTGTACGTTCAGAATCAATTCAACACGTCGCAACTTGATTATGAAACTGTCACATTCGCGGTGGTTTTATGAGCATTTCAGAGGAATTATAGTTTGTAATGGTATGAACTGTTCCAGTCTATTTTCTAGCTCACCAAGGGCTGTAACACAGGTGAGCAGCTATGGAATATCTATAAAAGTGTTCATATAATTTATTAATCTTGGTGGGATACGGTGTTTAACAAATCAGATCACTGCAGTATCACACTGTTTACTCAATACACTCAAATTATTTCTTGTGAACAGCGCAGGCTGCCTCAAAATCTTGTAGAAATTTCAAACAAAAACAGAGCTACTAGACAATCACTACTTTGCACAGAAGCACCATGTTGGTGTTTATTTAATAGTGAACCTTTCATAGCTGCACGGCTTGGGCGACCTTTAAAAGAAAAATTGCAACCAACTGTGAACCAGTACAGATTTTCTCTTTTCCTTCCGAGCTTATGTTCCAGTAACAGTTCCATCCCAATGTTGCATTATAATATATTTGTTATTATATCGATTAGAATAATTATCTATTATCTGCTATCATAGTTAGTATTACCATTACTACAGACTTAATTCTTACAAATTAACATACAATTTTTGAGTACTGGTCCTCGCAAGGATTCTTCCAGATAATGCCTAGGGACTTTTATCTTGACACCGTTGCCCTAGGCTTGCTCAATTGGCCTTATAAGATCATATTATAAAGCTGCTTTGAGACAATGCTCAATTGTAAAAAGCGCTGTAGAGATGAATCTGACTTGACACTGGTAATCTCTGTGCCAGTAAGTTCACAAATTATCTAACTGCAGCTTGTGTAGAAGGATATCATGAAACATGTAGCTAGAACCTTGTCAGTAAAATGAATTGAATGAAATCATAGGTCAATATATGTTTCCCCTGTTTTAAACCACCAGCAGCTACTGGGCTGTACATACTCATACAGAATTTTAGCAGATGCTCTTATCCAGAGCTACTTACAATTATGCAGACAAGTTAAGACCAACATTGGCTAAGCAATGCGTGAGGTACAAACTGTTACACTCTCGATATGAATGGTGAGACACACCCATGTGGTTTTGGTTAGACACCCAGGCACAAGATGCATGTAAAAAGCCTGCGTGAATATTTACAGCAAAACCAAGCTGACTATGTTGCATTAGAGGCAAGTGCTAGCCTCATAAACGCAAGCAACATTGCAGTGACAGGGACTGACAGCTGCATGTGTTACTGGCTGCCATGACAACCTTTACCCAAACAACATCCAAGGCACTGAATCATCTCTGTTCCCATAGTCCACCGACACGCAAATCAAATCAGCTATAACTTCTGAATAGATGTGTATAAATGTGTGTGTGTGTGTGTGTGATGAGCCAAGGATGAAAGGCATACTGAGCATGGGTGAGAGAGCAGCTGCTGTTAGGTGTCCAGAACTGCTGCACAACAGAAACTCCTCTAGATGTGCGGTTAGTTCAGTCACGTCAAACCTTCCACCATCACCCCTCTACATTCTGAATGCTGCAAAGACAACTCACCCTGTGAAAAGTCATTTCAGGAACACTTACATACACACAATATACACTCCCTGGCTACTTTATTAAGAATGCTTTACTAGGACCAGGTTGGACCCCTTTTGTTTTTATAACTGCCTTAACTCTACATTGCATAGATTGAACAAGGTGCTGGAAACTTTTCTAACATTAACCGGACAGTTAGTAGTTTAGGTTAGATTTTTTTCTTGTTTCTACAGTGTAGTTTCTTAATCCTGCTTACTCCCTGATCCTCTCTGACTCATATTTCCACAAGCTGGTTTTGTTCAGTCTGAAAAGTAAAAGGGAAAATATGTACTAGGTCACCCTTTTTGGGCTTTGTGCTCTTGTGGAACCTAGCCAGAACACGAACTACCTGTTGTGTGCCAGCTTGCTTGTTAGCTCAGATTATAACTGTTCTATTTTTTTGTGCATGTGTTTGTGTGGATGATTTTCTGCTACTTCTTTGTTACAAGATGTTGATAGTAATCCCTGGTTTATCTCCCCACTACCTGAATATTCTCTCACTGAAGCCCTCTGGTCATTGGGTGTCTTTGGCACGATTGTGTACTTGCCAAATGTAAAGGACAAAATGGGTAACTAATTGGACAAGCTTGTAATACATCGTTTTAAGGCATGCCCAGTCGCACAGGCTTCGCTGTCAGTGGAATGTAAGTGGCTGCACTTTGCACAGAAGCAACATGTTGGTGTTTATTTAATAGTGAACCTTTTATAGCTGCACGGCTTGGGCGACCTTTAAAAGAAAAATTGCTACCAACTGTGAACCAGTACAGATTTTCTCTTTTCTTTGCGAGCTTATGTTCCAGTACCAGTTCCATCCCAACGTTGCATTATAATATATTTGTTATCATAACTATTATAAGAATTATTATTTATTATCCGTTAGCATAGTTAGTATTACTATTACTACAGACTTAATTCTTACAAATTAACATACAACATACTGGACATACCAGATATGAAAACACCTGGTGCTTGGAAGTTCAAACCAGAATGGGATTGCAAAATGAAACTCATGGTGCAGTTACAGACCCTGTGATGGACTGGTATCATGTCCAGTATGTTGTATTATCGCAAACAAAACAGAAAATAGCTTCATGCCTTGGCTGATGAACAAAAAAAGAGCTTACAAAAGAGATTTACTCAACATAAAATGCAGACAGCGAAACAAGCTCTGGTGCCCAGTCAGCCATTGGCTGCTCCAGTCGACACTCTGGTTTGCTATATTTAAGTTTTTGCCATTGTAACTGGAGCTGCCTGCCATTTTAACACTACCACACTATGGTTTCATAACCAGCGTCGACTTTTCACCCATTTATCTACTAAAGGGTCTCATTACAGACCAGTAGATTGCAGTAACATCAGAGATTAGAGGCTTGCATGACTGATTACTCTGGCAAAAAAAAGAAACAGCAAAGTGAATGTATGAAAAGAAGTATGCGTGTATTTTCAGTGCACCGAGTTCAAAAGGCAAGGCACCGGAATGGATCTATTATTGGAAAAAGCATGTGTCAAACTGCATCACCTTGTGTCCAAGCAGGTTCTTCCTGCAGCCAGAGAAAATAATTGTTCTGCATTCTCCTTGTAACCCGAATGCTAGCATAGGCTACATAGCCTACAGGTCAACAGCAGCAGGTAAAACCCTTTTGGGAGTTGGCATTGGTACAAAGTAGTGCTGTGAAATGACACATTCTCTGATGTTAATACAGATCAAATGCATTTTTTCCTCACTCACTGAATACTTGAAAAACACAAAGGCAGAGTAAGATTTCTTGTACATATAACACTTGCAAGTTATTAGCGCATTCTCTCAAGGCATCTTAACAAATATTTTGGTTTACAAGTATTTGCCCGTTTCGATTCTCTGGGTCTGTGAGGAGTCGGAGTGAACCTGATCTGCAGCTCTTGTGGTTTATAACTGCGAATTCATAACGCAATAGTTCAGCGAAACCAAAGACAATATGTTGTTACACAAACATGTTTAAGGTCAATAGCTACAACACACCTGGCCTCACTGGTATTCTTTCAGTTTTCCATTAAGTTCTAAATGCAGTCTGTAAGTCGTCTCACTCTGCACCAATTCAGTGTGTGAGAACGATAATGTGCTGATACTGCAGTCACAGCCATGCCAATTCCACAGAGGATCCGCTCAGACAGTACAACAGCATCAGTGGGACTGCTCCAGCAAGCTGCCATAAGAGCTGATGGTGACATCTATGGTGACATCAGCAACACAGCAGCAACTGCTAATGAATCAAATGAACAGATCAAAGAAATGGAAGGATAGAGCAAGCAGGAGGGAAGGTAACATTTTAAGGAACTGAATATGAAATTATTGTGATTTACACAGAGAACGTTCAGTGGCGCAGATCTTAAGTTAGTGAACTGTTACCAGAGGGTTGAGGGATTAAGTCCCAGTCCTGCCACAGTTTTACATTTTAGGATTAAAAGTTAAGCTGGTAAGGAGACAACAGCTAGCCCAAACTTAATTCAGATGCAAATAAGCATTTTTAAATTTGGTTTTATTATAGTAATTCTTTTCACTACTACAGGGTGCGTCAAAAGCAAGACACTTTTCTTTTAGAAACAATAGGGAAATGACATTTCTGAATACCCGAACATGTAAGGGGTGAGGGGTCAGTCTTCTAGGCTATGTCCAGAATATGACCACCGTCTTGAAAGCTGCAACGGGTAGCTGAAGATGTCATTGACAATTCTGATGTCCAGGAAACGCAGCTGCAGTATCATAGCAACAGACTTTAACATACTTCCAGAATGATCACCAATTTCATACAGCACTGTTGCCTTCATAACCAAATTCAGAGAAACCGAGACCGTGGATGACAAGCCATGTCGTGGTCATCCCAAGAACTGCTACTGACAAAGAAACTTTAACATTGGTTTCAGAACTTGTCTTGTGACTTTTGACCCACCCTGTATATACCATATGGCTAAACATACAGTACTGTGCAAAAGTCTTAGGATACCATGGGTGAAAAAGCAACAAATCTAATGAAAAACAACAAATCTAATGGTGCCCTAAGACTTTTGCCCACTACTGTATGTGGACACACCTTCAAATTAATAATCTCCATACACTCCTCGCTATGAGGATCATAATATGAATATGTACCGAATATGTACATAATATGTACAGAATCTCCTTGGAACATGTAGTCGATTGGGTTATGCTAAACATCCACTGTGATTCTCAATGTACCGGCTTCAATGGTTTTCACAGCCAACCAGTCAGATCGTAATTCAACTCTGCTCTATTAAACCAGATAACTTGGCTGGTTTGTACAGATCCATGATCAGATAGCATTTAGAATTGGAAGCCTACTGATAGTGAAAGGTTGTTGTCCAACATTGGTCCCCATCTTCAGAGATGTTCCAAAATTTAATAAAAGCTTTCTCACAGGAGTGAAGGCTGCCAGACCCCATTATTTTTCAAGGTAATTTTTGGTGTCCACAGACTTTTGGCTGGATAGCGCATACATTTTGGACATATTGCACTCCATTAGGTTCTGCATTGTGAGATCAAGGATGATTAAAAACACACATCTACTAGTTGCAAAACGTGTCACAACTCGCTTGCGGTAACACTTTGTAAACAGCATGATTTATTTTTACCATGAAGTCTGCCATATCAAATGGAGCCAGCAGAAATGTTGGGTCCACTGACAGGACGCTGTTCCCATAACACCTGCCGAACAGATTAATCTTCTTTTACTGGTTCCTCTTGTTTACTTGGCATCCCTTGTGATTAACCCTGCCAGACACTCCCAGACTTGGCCCATTAACAAACCCTACACAAGGATAAAGCGGCAGCACAGTTAAGGATAATCATCAAGATAAAGATGAAGGATTAAAGACACTGCAGTTCACAAAGTGTTTAACGTTACATCACAAAGGGCTTGGTTCAGTGATTAAGGTACTGGACAACTGACCAAAATATTGAGGGATCAAAGTCTGGAGCTGCCAAAGCTGCCTAGAGATTAGTGTTGCACAATATACTAATACTAGAAAAATGCCTTGACCAATAAAATAGTAGGATGAACAATTTTATTGGTAGCGGTACTTAAATGACCTGTTTTAAAGAAGAGCTCATGTTTATGTGCCGCTAGAGGGCAGAATGTTCACCCAGCGCTCTGTTTTCTTTGCCTATAGGTAATTATGGTGCCTCAGAGGCGAAAACAGAGAGTTAATGGCTGTTAGCACCACACTGTAAAAGAATTCCATGAAATGTAAAATAGTTGTGAAATTTAAAAAGCTGTGGTTGCCAGGTTTTCTCTGTAAAAAAAACAGTGACACCATGTAAGACATTACAGTATGCTTTTTGGCAGCCGTACATTTTCTCTGAGATCTGTATTAGCAATTATGAAACTAATTTTTCATAATTGTAGTAAAAAACATAGCGCAATGTCTTATAGCTTACGTTGTCACCATAATTGTGAAATTCTGACAACTGCAGCTGCCAATATACAATCATAAATTCTACAGATGATTATTATTTTTTTTTTAAAGTGCACCGCTTTTGCCGACCGTTCACGGCTTATGCAGAAAGTACATGGAAGCCCGTAGAGACACCAAAACCAATTTGCAAAGACTCTACCTACGCATGACCTCGATACAGCACTTTTATTCATACTACAAATTATTTATACTATATAAGCTCAGAGATTGGCAGGATAGCAAATGATTAAGAACATCATTAAATTGAGAGATCCAGTACGTGATAATCTTTTTAATTATCTGACTTTGAGTCAAATAAGGGCAACAATGACATGTTCACACTGGCAATATTAAGTCTACCATAATTTCCAAACTGCTAAATATCAGGTGTTCACAATCGCAATCCTCAATGCCAATAATAAATATGATCAATTTATGTTTATTTAACTCAGCAGCACTGCTTATGGTAAATTTGGCATGTACATTTTTGGTCAACAATCATTTCCATAAACTCAAGGATAAAGAGGACATTCGATTACTGCTCAGTGTACAAGCCTTACCTTTCTTATCATATTTTTTTTTCCCAAGAATCAGACTATCATTGTTACAAATGTACCTACTAGTTGTCACAGTTTCTTTCTGGGCCTTGTTATTGTTAATATAAAACTTCAAAAGAACTTCACGTTCATCTATTATCCCATTACACTAATTATTCCTGATGTTTATGCCACGGTATCGCTTCAGCATCGTTATCGACATATTTGAGGCAGGTACAGTATCGAAGGCACCGTTTTGATATCGTGACAACACTACTGTGTACACGATCAATGAGACTTAACACTCAACCCCCAATCTTAATAACGTCACTGCATTTACTGAAACGTACACAGTTGTGGTCGACCAAGATAACTTGTTTCCAATAACTTATACAATACATGCATTTCCGCTCCATCTCCCACTATTCACACATCACATCGATTGCTGTTCTTGGATTCAATTGTTCTTGCTGTCTCAGGGTGAACTTTTGCCGTCACTGCCCCCGCTCTCCGGAACGCTCTACCCTCTTATCTTCGATCCATCGCTTGTCTTTCTCTATTTAATGCCTATTAAAAACCCATCTCTCTGAGAAATTTCCTTTAACTTTTTTTGTACAGCGTCCTTGAGATAGGAAATACATATATGTATAAGTTAAATGTAATGTTGCCTGCCATTCAAAATAAAGAGGCATAAATTGGCGCTAGATGGTTGTCGTGGTCATTACTCGACACGATTTCCTCCCCACACCCATCACACACGGCCTCAATTTTACACAGCTAAGCTATGCCAGCCCAATGTCTGCAACTGGATATCATCTAAATGCCAACGCTGTATCCAGTATCTTTAGTGGATCTTCCTACAGAGAGGGCTGAAGGTACGAGCTCACAAACAGCAGCACTCATGTAGCTGTAAAGACTTCATTCATATACCTGTATGGAAAAACGTGGTTAGATGAACCACCCGATAATGTGAGACACCCCAAGTATCTAAAGAACCCTAAACAAAATAACCATGTGGCAGACTGTATTGTTTTAGAAACGTTTTAAACATATGACTAGAAATATTTATGTAATTTATACCAAGCACACTATGTTCTAAATATCTCCCATAATCTCCCATAATGAAATATACCATCATTTTTGTGAGCAATATATTTCAGTAAAGAACAACTACCCGCATTTGTGTCCCTTTTACAAAAGGCACGCTTCTACAATTTTGGACCTAAAAGACTCATGAAAATATGAAATACTGTAGGCTATATAAATATAAAAACAACTAAGATGTATCAAGAATCATGATTTAATCGCATTGTGAAAGTCCTGAGATGAAGCAAAACAAATTGTAGGGACTATGGGGGTCTAGTGGCTATGTACTAAGGTACTGGATTATGGACCACAAGGCCCAGGGCTCAAATCCCACCTCTGCCACAGTTGGGTCCATGAGCAAGGTCCTTAGCCACAGTTGCTTGAATTGTGAGACTCTATGAATTGTAGTGGCTTTGAATGAGGGCGTCTGCTAAATTATATAACATATGCTATCTAGAGGTTCCGATCATTCTTTGTACGACATGAATAAATAAGAAATGTACTGAACGACACTTCATATATCACTTAGTAGCTCGTATATTTTGGAATTATGTCATTTTCCATTGGACACTCCATAGGTCCCTCTGTAGCGTGTGGCATGCTAGGGGGCGGAGTGAAACCAAGTCTAGAATAAACAACTGGGACAAAGTGATCTGATGAAACGTTTCGCTGGCCACCAAAAAGCTCATCTTCCCAGTTGAATAAGCCTCTAAGTTGTATTTACAGTACTAATATTAACACCTAGAGATCCAGGGTAAAGCTTTACAAAGAAAGCTGTGTGTTAGCTCCTTTACACCGCCTGGCAACACTCTTTGCTCTGCTTGCTTGGACACTTGCATCACTAAACCGTATTGCAGACATGATCACATACTGAGCTATAATTAGGCAATCCATGAATGGAGAAAAAGGAAAGGAGGGGTGTTGCTGGGTGCCTCTGGGAGGCTCTTACAGGGTAGCTTCCCCCATGTTCTCTTTAAATTAACATTTAAACAGCTGTGTTTGGATTAAATTAGTCATCAATGGGCTGAAACCACATTTCCAATTTCAAACCATATTACTGGAGGGGATAGAATCATTTCAGCTTCTGTTATACATGAATTGTATATGATTCTCTGTTACTTAGTGTTTATTACATCCAATACACAAATGTTCTGATTTCTGGACATGTTTCTTTTCATTTTTTCCATCAAGTCGGATTACAAAGAGGAAATGAACGCAGATAATGAGCTCTGAGCGCTGAGTATGGTATCTGAATCCACCTTTAATACAGAGACACTAGTCCATCATCATCAGTCCAGTTTTGAGTTTCAGGGGTTGCATCAGACCTGATAAGGCAATGCACAGACACAAGTTCTTCACATTGTAGAAGAAGAAATGATGAAGAAGAAATGATCGCCGGCTCTGGGATGTACGCTGGCCTGTGGCCCCACTCTTTCTGTGGTGGGGACGCCATTGAATATCAATCAGAACACGGGAAAAAGTACCCATTGTCTTTCCGAATTCCTGAATTGCTGACATGTTTTGGGGACGTGCTGTCGTTTTCTGGATTGTTTGTCGTGTTTTCTTGACTTGTCGTCATGGTTTATGAATTTGTGCTTTTTTAATTTTAGCTTTCCATTTTCCAAAAGGTCCTTTGACTAGAAACGGGTCTACACAGAGCAACCTTCCATCAAGCATTTCTTTTTTTTTTTAATTCGATATGATTTCAGATATTGATTGCGGTTTCTGGATATGCTGTTCTTGAAATTGAGTTCTTGTTTTTAGATTTGAGTTCTTCAGTTCATTTCTTGTTCTAACTGATCAATTTCTCGTGCTTTATGTTGTGTGTTCAGATATGCTGTTGTGTTTTCTGAATTTGTTGCCATCTTTGTGGGTTTGCTTTTTTACTTTTTCTCAATTATGCAACGTTTTCTTCATTTGCCATTGCGCTTTTTTCCGATTCGCTGATATTTTCTGGATGTGCTGCCATGGTTTCTGGATATGCCATTGCATATTCTGAACTTGACGTTGATGCGAGATTTGATGTCATCTTTTCTGCGGTCATGTTTTTCGTTGCGTCTTTGAATATCCTCTTGATTTCATTTTGTAAGTGCATGTTCTGCACTTCAGAGCTTCTGTAGTAAAATCGGCATTTGATGCCATTGGTAGCTAAATACAAATAACCATGCAGAGTTTAAGGAACCCTTCTCAGCAAAACCCACTGGGTAGGGCAGAACAAACGCAGCCCATTAGTTCACAGTTCCCTCTCCAGTAAAACATTCCTGGAATATAAACTGATACGGTTAGACTAATGTGCTATATTCAGCAAATTCTGCAGGATTACGATCAACAAGATGATAAAATAGAAGTGCCATCACCCTACACCGTCTAACACGAGCCAACTATGTCAACTCTGCCAGACTGAGAGCTTACCCTCCAGGTTTAGCATGGAATGGTACACTGATGTGTACAGGAGGTAGAGGGGAAGATCATGAATGACTGCATAGTTGCATGAGAGAGACTGATAGAATGTATCACTATGTAGGAGAGTGGAATGGCAGAGACTGCTCGGCACAGCCCACTAGAAAAACACTGAACTGAACTACAGATAAAAGCAGTGTAAAGTGAACGATAACGAGTGAGAGAGAGAGGGAGAGAGGGAGAGTATGTGCATTTGCCCTGTGATACAGTGGTACACAGTATCCAGAGTATCCAGTCACAGATACAGTCGTGTTTTGCCCCTTGTTCGCCCCGCAAAGGACCTGAATTAGGGCACAGTAACTAATCACCAATCACCAATTCTCAACCAGACCTTGTGGCACTACTTTTAACGATAGATAAAAATGCAGACTTCTGTACCCGCACATTTTAGCTGAACTGCACACACGGTTGTTAGCGGATGCTTAAGACAAATGCAGCCAGTTGCTTGAATGACTGAGCGTACAATACAACCCTTCTGTAAAAGCGGTAACGGCCAATTCTTGGTCAGTCCTACACACAATTGATGTGTTACAGTGAAAGCTGGGGTGGATCACACCTTATTCGAAGCAACTGGGCCACAGTGGTTAACAGCAACTTTCACGAGCCTCATATACTGTATACTTTTGACAGCTATTAATGTACGGTCATGACGACCTTACAGTATAAAACGTCGACAGGTCACAGGTTAAGAACTAAGCGTGTACAGGGAACATGAAGGGAAAGTTTTTTCCCTCCCTTTTTTGTCCCTGCTTATCCACATCTTGCATTAGGGGTCTGGAGCTTATCCCAGAATTGACAGCACCCTGAATGGATTGCCAGTCTGTTCTAGCTATCCAGCCTTCCGCCCCCTCAGACACAGCCATTCGTGCTTGTATGAAGGCAACACCTGAACATGCGAGTAAAAAAAATAAATATATATATAACTGACATCACCAGAGGTCATATATTAGTAATAATTACTGATGTGTAAGTAGGTCAGGGTGGATCATGCAATAACCTTATCAGTCCGACTGCAGCCACGGCCAAAAACAATTAACACGGCCCTCATACGTGCTTTAATGTACAGTCATCAACAAGTCCAAAAGTCTTAGGCCACTATTGGATATACTAATGTTTAACAATGGTGTAATGAATGATAAGTATCTTAGTCTGTTTATTAGAATGAAACCAGATAACACAGGCAATGTATTTGTACAGAAAAAATTCAGACAAACAGCTTCTATATCCTTCAAGGCTGCAGAGGGAAGAAGAATGTAGCATTTTCATCGAGATGCCAAGTCGACCCTTCTACAGTCTCAAGAAGCTTGATCTTTTTGTAAGGGTAGCAGCCAAGAAATCAGGTTTTTCGAACGGGGAACAGTGTATTAAAGGCTAAGCTGGAAGGATTGGCATGAAGATAAATGGAAAAAAATATATATACCCCTCACAAAATTTAATATCCCCAAATTAAATACCCCCTCCTTTTTGTAAGAAGTGCATTATGGAGTGACAGATCAAAACATGAACATTTTTTTGGTCAAATCATCGAGAAAATGTTATATAAGCTCATTTATGCCATTGCTAAAACAACAAACCTAATGATGACCTAAGACTTTTGCACAGTACTGTAGATCTATGGAGCTTTAACATATAAGAGAAGCAAATATGTATCTCAGCGGCTGTGAGGTTAGCTATGAACCTTTAGATATATCTTGGCAGCTTGCTGAGACTTTCTGTTGCTGAATGTGGAATGTGGAGCCAAACCCTCCAGAGGAATCCCTCTGCAATTTAAGGGGTGGCTTGGAAATATCACATCTAGAGTCACTCATATGGTCATGTTCCGTTGACCATTTTATCAGAGTTTCCATTGGTTCCAGTCTACTGGGATGCCAATCCAGTACAGTTCATAATAAATCAGAAAACAAGTCAGTTTCCACATGCATTCCTACAAAGACAACAAATAAAACCACGTCAGCCTTACCTGGTAGATAAGCACTTTGAAGTTTTTCCTTTTGAGCAGTTCATGCTCGTTGTTCTCCAACTTCTTGATCTGACCTGCCTGCTTTTCCAGGTCATTGCGCACACTCTTGACGTTGACGTTCACCTTGCGAACCTTCTCTAGCACTTTGGTTGCCGTGCCGGCCGTGCCGTCATGGCTCTTGGCCAGTTTGCTCAACTCGCTCTGGATGCTCGACATGTTCTTCTCCATCTTCTCTTGCTGGGCCTCCAGGCCGCTCTGAGTGAGCTGGATCTGGTCCACCATCCCGATGATTTTGTCCAGCAGGGTCAAGACCATCATGCCCACATCCTGAGCTTCAGATCTCTGTGCATTCCTGTTGTCCATCCCTATCTTCAGGTCCACTTCTTTGGATGGTTCATCGTCTTCATCCTCTTCATCCGAGGACATGTTTTTGCGGTTGGATGCAGGTGTAGTTACTGAAGGCTTGGCTGCTGCCGTGACCAAAACCACCTCGTCATCATCGTCAGAATCAACAAGAGGCACACTATTCATTTTGAGGTGCGTGTTAGCCATGGCCAGGATTCAAACGTGAAAGGTCCAGCAAGATCAAGCTTTACAAACTAGTGCACTCAGAGAGAGAGAAGCTCACACAGATGAGTTGAGGAGTGGGAACGCAGACGTGGAGGTAAAAATAAAGCACTAAAAAAAGCCCAGTGACAGCAGACACTCGAGAGCAGACCGAATCCAACTTGCACTTTTTCTCCGATCTCCTGCTGCCGTTCGTGCACAAGCCCTGGGTTTCTTCTGTACATCAATACAGAACTTTTTACCTTGCAGCAGATCCTTCTCTCTCCCCACTCTCCCTCTTTCTCTCTGGACGTTGGCCAGCCAGCGGGTTCAGACTCCCTCAGTCAGCACCACGACATATGAGAGACCAACCTCAAATGCCAGGGCCAGCCAGTCGAGCCCTCCTGTCAAACTGCTTTCTCTCCCATGCCCCACCTCCTAACTAGATCATTTACTGTAAGGCCACGCCCATACTGACCATCTCCAGCTACGCTCTGGTCTTCCGGACTCTGGCACAAACACTCAGAGGGAACATA